>PITA01018622.1:0-39856 GCA_004023965.1 Spilogale gracilis
TTTTTTTTTTTTAAAGATTTTATTTATTTGACAGAGAGAAACACAGCCAGAGAGGGAACACAAGCAGGGGGAGTGAGAGAGGGAGAAGCAGGCTTCCCGCCGAGCAGGGAGCCCGATGTGGGACTCGATCCCGGGTCTCCAGGATCATGACCTGAGCCGAAGGCAGTGGCTTAACCAACTGAGCCACCCAGGCGTCCCGAGTCTTGCTAATTTTTAAACCTTTATAAATAAATACATTCTAAAATATAGGCTAGCATGTCATGTATTTTTATTTTAATTTAAATATGTATATTGGTCTTAATTTTGACAGACACAATCAATGAATAGTTAACTATAAGAATTGCAATGTTTAAATCCTCAATCATAATATCTGTGGATGTTGTGTAAGAATAAAGAAAAGATACGAAAATGTCTTTATTACATAAATTGCATTTGAGTAATTAAAATATTATTTATCAGTCACAGGCAGCTGGAATGTTCTTCATATCAAATTTATGACAACACATAGTATATGACTTTTTTGGTTGGGAAAGCTATTACAAAAAAGATAAAAAATAAAACTTTCTTTAAAGTGAATTTCTTAGAGTCACTTTAGAAATCTAGAAGATCATTGCCAGTAATATATTAGCTTTTAAATCTACTGTCATTGTTTCTTTGAGAATGGGTACTTAATATTAGTGTGTGTATAAATTTAATATATATGTTTATGATCAATTTTACTGTTTTTCTAAGTTTGAATTTGTTCAAAATGAAATTTAAGTAAATATATACGTATCTGCATATGTTTACTACGTATGCATTTGCTAGTGATTTGCATTTTTTTGTCCATTTTATTTCAATTTTAGAATTATTTAAACATGATTACTACTCTCTCAGTTGCTAGGAAAGTGTGAAACACTGACCTACCTATACAGTAATACATATTCACCCAACATAAAAGAGAAAACTTTTGAAAACTTGTTAAGAAGAAAACTTGAGCTAGACTTAACTGGTACTCAGAAGAGAGTAGAATGCAGTCTGGAAGGAAGAATGGTATTTGATAGTGAGAGAAAAGAAGGTGGGTTGATAGTGATATAGAACCTAATCTTATCAAAAAAAAAAGGAGTGGGCCTTAAATTTGACATCAAGGGGATTTGATATGACGTGGAAAGGAAGTCGAAACCACTGCTATGACATTGCAATGATAAAACGTGGGAAAAGGATATGCTTTTCTTAGAGTATCACAAATGATTTTTCAAATGGGTCATTAAATTAGGATTAGCCTTTCACAAAAGCAGCTCTATTGCTGCCCCACCCTATCTGATCTGGTCATTACTATCCTTTGGTAACTTTCCTCATCATGAAATTTCAAAACACACACATCTATCTATGTTTGACACCCTTAGAATCTTCCCAATAAATGCCGGTTCCCATGAAAACTAACTCAGAAGGAATTAAAAGACAAAGCATGGCCAATTTTTTCATAAAACCACTTGCCTGGGTTTTGTTAGACCCACCCAGATTATTCTGAGGTCCTGAGAAGAAAGACTGTTGCTTATTTTCATGGATAGAGTACATTGTAGTTAGCCTGTTACCACATGGTTCTCTTTGATTAAAGGGTGGTTACATTTATTTGGAAAAATGTGAGGTGAAATTTCCTTTCATCTACCTCAATTTATCTTCTTATAACACCAAAATAAATGGTTCTTTACTAAATTATCAAAAGTGGTATGCTAATGTGTTCATTTTTGCTTTGCATCTCTAATTAATTAAAGCCAGAAACAATTATGATAGTGCTTATATTATAAATGACTTTTTATCATGTGTTATCTCCATATTTTGAAAGAAAAAGGATTAAATCTTTTAGTTGATCTGATAGCTTTTTTTTAAGTCTCTGAAGCTCATGATCAAATACTGATAAATTACATTTCATAAAATCATTTCTATCCAAATTTTCTCCCCAAAAGTTTATTCAGTTTGGTATTAAGTTGAGCTTTACAATTTTTTTTGTTTCTTATATAAGCTAACAGATTTAGTTAAGGCAGTCATTTAAGGACATTTTTCTGTTTGTATTAATGAATCCAATGTGTTACATAATTCTATGTGGCTATCCATAATATATTTCTGAACACTTTTCTTAATAGTGTTGGAAATAATTAAGTTCAAAGGCTTTTCCTGTGGAAAATGTTTTCTCTTAGGAGGTTTTAATCACTTTCAGAAATATCCCAGAGATAAAAAAATGTTGTAAGCCCAAAACAAATTATTCTTTGATCTGATATAGTCTTGATCACTTTATAATAATTCATATGTAGAAAAGGTATCAATAGCTATACTTTAAAATTAAATTAAAAAGAAAATCAATTTGTATTAAAACTTTGTACAAGTCATCATTAGTTGTACTTGTGTTCCCAGCATCACTATCTAGTCTTAGCGTTTTTTCTCTACAATGTTCAGGACAGAGAATCTCAAATATTGTGTTTCAGAATGACATGGGGCTTGCAAAATACATATTTCCACGACCCTGTCAGATATTCTAAATCACCAGCTTCAGAGTATGGGTCACTTAGTGAGCACTGAGGATGACCGTGTAAATTCTCTGCAGATTACACATGAAGATCTACTAAAGAAGGACCATGTGTTTTAGAGTATTTCTTAGGTAAAACTATGCATAAATATATTTTCCATTTATCTTCTCACTCAAATATAAGCTCTAGCCTCAAAACATAAGCCCTGGTCTATTTTAAGTGCTTAATAAATCTTTGCTCAGGAAAAAAACAAAAAAACAAAAAAACAAAAAAACAATGTGAATGATAAATAAAATGTGACAGTTTCTCACTCTGCTATTGACAACTGCTTAGGATAGAGTCCTATTTGTATGAATTCCACGGAGCACAGCGACTTATTTGTAGAAAAATCTCTTAAAATAGATGCTTGATTTATTAATGTGCTTCTAACTATTGGGTTCCTACCCAAACAGCACTGCCATTCGAATGCTGAGGCTGCGGTGATACACTTAAAAGCACTTTTTGTCATTTGAGGGGAATCATACCTGGTATTCCTTGGGGAACAGAATCCCAGATGTGATTCTCTCCAGCATGTACTTCATTCATAAAATCTGTGGACGAAGTAGAACACTTAAGGAGAGACAGTAAAAGATGTAATTGAGAAAAACTTGTCAATAGCCTTTTTAGAAGGGCTCCAAGGTCTTCCTGCAGTTTGTATGAAGAGAACCCACCCTGGAGTAGTTAAAAAAATAAATAAAAGAAGAAGGATGATGTGTGTGGTTGAGGCTTTAAGCTGTCCTGTGCACAGTTCATTAGGCTTATTTACAAATCACAGATTTAAAGATAAAATTATTAAGAGTTTCTCGGATATGTGGCAACTTCAGAGCATTAAACCCCAAGGACAAGGCTCTGGTTAGCTCAGGGATCTCTGTGCCAGCCAGGCTCAGAGAGAGGGTTACATCCCATTTTCTGCATCTAAGAGTATCTTTTTTTGAAATCTTTTCTTAAATATTTTATTTATTTATTTGACACAGAGAGAAGGATCACAAGTAGGCAGAGAGGCAGGCAGAGAGAGAGGAGGAAGCAGGCTACCTGCTGAGCAGAGAGCCTGGTGCGGGCCTCCATCCCAGGACCCTGAGATCATGACCTGAGCCGAAGGCAGAGGCTTTAACCCACTGAGCACCCAGGCACCCTAAGAGTATCTTTTAAACATCAGGAAAAAAAATTTTTTTTACACTAACTTGTGTGCAGCATCAACATACCCCATTTTGTGGACAACCTACAGGTGATAACCAGACAGCTGATAATGTGAGGTCCATACTCCATATACTCCACAGTGAACAACTAACATGGAACTTTAAGATTTCCTTGAAAGGAGGCAATGATCTACAGGTACTGACTGAACTACTCAGGTGTGAACTAGGCTGTCACAAAGCTGCCTTCCACTGGGTGAGAGAGGCACCGGCATTCTCTTCAAGCTGAACTTCCTCTCTTCATGACCCTCACCTCCTATATAATCATCTGTAAGCCATGCTTGTAACTAGCACTTGAATGTCATTTTCTTCCTCTCTTCTATTTCCAGCTCCACATTACAGACAGACTTTTATTCTACTTCCATTTTGCCCTTTCTTCTCATATGCTTCTTTCAGAAGTAATAAACAACGGAACAATGATTGTTCTCTTGTTATTCTTTTTTTTTACTTTAAATTTATTTTATTCTTTCAGTGTTCCAAGATTCATTGTTTATGCCCCACACCCAGTGCTCCATGCAATACATGCCCTCAGTACCCACCACCAGGCCTCCCATCCTCCCACCCCCTTCCTTCCAAGTCCCTCAGTTTGTTTCATGAGAGTCCAAAGTCTCTCATGTTTCATTTCCCTCCCTGAGTTATCCTACTTCCCATTTCCTTTCCTTCTATTGTCCTCTGTATTACCCTTTATGCAATGCAAGTAAGTGAAGCCACGTGATACTTGACTCTCTCTACTTGGCTTATTTCACTCAACATAATCTCTTCCAATCTAGTCCATGTTGCTACAAAAGTTAGATATTCATCCTTTCTGATGGAGGTGTAGGATTCCATTGTATATATGTACCACATCTTCTTTATCCATTCATCTGTTGAAGGGCACCTTGGCTCTTTCCACAGTTTGGCAATTGTGGCCATTGCTGCAATGAACATTGGAGTACATATGGCCTTTCTTTTCTTTTTTTTTTTTTTTTACATATGGCCTTTCTTTTCACTACATCTGTTTTTTGAGGTAAATACCCAGTGGTGCAATTGCAAGGTCATAGGGTAGCTCTATTTTTAATTTTTTTTAAGGAATCTCCACACTGTTTTCCAAAGCAGCTGCACCAACTTGCATTCCCACCAACAGTGTAAGAGGGTTCCCCTTTCTCTTCAGCCTCTCCAATACTTGTTGTTTCCTGTCTCGTTAATTTTGGCCATTCTGACTGGTGTAAGGTGGTATCTCAGTGTGGTTTTGATTTGAATTTCCCTGATAGCTAGTGACGCTGAACATTTTTCCATGTGTCTGTTAGCCATTTGTATATCTTCTATGGAGAAGTGCCTCTTCATGTCTCCTGCCCATTTGTTGGTGTGTTCATCTTCTTTTTGGATGTCGAGTTTGAGTATTTCTTTATAGATCTTGGATATCAGCCCTTTGTCTGTAGTGTCATTTGCAAATATCCTCTCCCATTCTGTGGGTTGCCTCTTTGTTTTGTTGACTGTTTGCTTTTCTGTACAGAAGCTTTTTATTTTGATGAAGTCCCAAAAGTTCATTTTCGCTTTTGTCTCCTTTGCCTTTGGAGTCATGTCTTGAAAGAAGTTGCTGTGGCCGATGTCAAAGAGATTACTGCCTATGTTCTTTTCCAGGATTTTGATGGATTCCTGCCTCACATTGACATCTTTCATCCATTTCGAGTTTGCCTTTGTGTGTGGTGTAAGAGTCGAAACAACCCTACAGCTCCTTAAGGCAGTGTAGTTTCCTTTGAATGACTGAGGGAAAGACATCTATAAGTGGGTGGAAAAGTAGGCAGAGATTGATATATTGAGAGATAATCATGTTAAACATATATGGCATGTGAAGTATATTCTCCAAAAAAGACTTTGTGATATAAAACACAAATAAATACTTTGGCCAAAGTATATTTCCTTCTGTGGGACACAGATAAATTTTCAGGATAATCCATGACAGGCGATTTTAAAAAAAGATGAGGCCTTTTTCTTAGTAAAATGAAAAGGGGCTCAAATATACAAAGAGATGCTCAAGTGAACTCACATTATTATAAATTCAAACTCTGCCTTGATATACAATTTCTCACCTGCTTCTCCTTCTCCCACTCCCCTTGCTTATGTTCCCTCTCTCATTGTCTCTCTCTCTGTCGGATAAATAAATAAAATTTTTTAAATAATTTTAAATAAATCTCATAATCTATATCTTTCCAAGAAGTTCTGTTTTCTGATAAAATTCTTATACAGGCCTAGGAGAATTGATAAAAATTCACCCAATTCACTATTCAATTCAAGTCACAGCCTGCCTACTAAACAATATCATGGAAATGAACTATGAGACAGAGTTGGCAAGGCCTTGGGAGTGATATATGTATGTATGTGCAGTGTGTCAGCTTGTCTTTTTGGCTGAAATTATTGGATGTTAATGACAGTGCAGATTTCTACCAGCAATTATTACATCCATGACTTTTTAACTGTCAACTTGGCTACCTTTCATCCCTTTCAAAATTTCCCCCAATGTGTGTTTAAACTCTTTCAATATTATCAAATTAATTTTATGAAACTAGTTTATCCTGAGAGTAAGACAGACAGAGGAAACCAAACAATACAAAATCCATATTTTGATAACTGTCATGAATAAACATGAAAAAGTCCTTTCTAAAATATGAAAATTGATTTTAAAAATATATAAAAACAATTATACTCCATGGCCAAGTGGAATCTGAATAAAGACTAACATTGGAAATTTTTTATTAGATGAAATTGGAATTTCTGAGGTATACTTTATATTGACATATCTTCTACTTATTACTTTGGTTCAAGATATGGCAATTATTTTTGTAAGAGTGTGTTAACTCACTTTAGTAATAAAAGTATATATTTTCTCTTGCCTTATTCCAGAAAATTGAACCTATTAGTATAGCCTAAAGGTACTTACATGTGTAATTATATTTTCAAAATCAATTTTAAAAATATTAGTATTTTAATGTAGAGATACTTCTGAATGAAGAAATAAGAATTGAGACAGCAAAACAGAGATCACTTGGAATTCCTTGCACAATTAAATTGAACTACACGTTCTATTAAGTACAGAGCAGGTGGTCAAAATAAAGAATATCCGTATCATCTCATTAAATAAGTGATAAGACCTTTAAAAGGTCAACACATTCTGTAGCATAAATTACACATTTTGGCATCAGAACCCCTTTTCTAAACTTAACAGCACTGTAACTTGAGAGAAATCACTTAACATCTCTAAGCTCCGAGTTCTTCAGCTATAAATTTACAGTAGTGACCTCACTGTGTTACTAGAAGACAAAATAACTTAATTCATTCAATTGCTGTCTAGCACTGACTGGTCACTCAAAAAAAAAAAAAGTGTAAGTGTAAGGGGAATATGGCTGGATTCTTTATTATAAAAAAAAATCTGTTTGCCTCTTACCCATCAGTTGGCATAGAAGTCAGTCATTTGATTTTAGATTAGATTTTGATTAGAGCCACTTTTGTCACTGGTTAAAAAACAGGATCTCTGTAAGAAACCTATTTCAGGTTCAGAAATGGGGAAAGAGGCAAAGAGGCATATGTTAAGGGAAAAGTGTAAAATTGTACAGTTAAATTGAACATCAAAACCCTAACGCATATTTTCCATCCCTTGCAATGATGCTAGATGGAGTTAATAACAGTGGTATAACACATGTGCTAGAGTCAGTCTCATTCATTAAACATAATTTTGTCAATTTACCACCACCTGCTAGACCCTTTACTAGGGAGTCGGTTAAGGGAGAGCACTTTGAAAGTACAGAAAATTGGGTTCTTTTTATAACTGTTCTCCATGAATAAAACACCTTTAAATTCTGGAATCCCTTCCTTCCTGCCAATTAGTACCAGCTCTGGTTAGAACCACCTCCACACGGAGTCATTAGCCAGCTATGCATAGCACATTGCCCCTAGCCATTGAAAAGATCAAGCCTCTGAACAAATGAGTGCAGGACTTACCTTAAGAGCCAGTTATTGAAACTTGGATGTAAACCAAACCCCAAATATGCCAGCTATGGATTCTGCTTTATTTCCCAAGAATGTATCATCTTGATCCAATCATTTTGCAAAGGGATTCTGGGGTGAAACTCAGAGGCAGAAAAATACTTTCTTCCTAAAATAAAAAAAAAAAATAGATTTGACAGTGAAGGAGAAATGTAAGCTTAATCCTTCCCCAAGCCAGAAGACACATGTTCAGAGAATAGAATTTGCTATCCATTCCATGCTGTTTCAAGCAGGAGGATGACCCAGTGACTTATTTTAGCTCCTATTTTCCCAAATTAAGTGTAGAGAGTTATTGTGAAAGGATGGCTTGAACCACTCATCTGGCCACCTGTGGAGTCATCAACCCATCAATTCTCATTCGTAAATAAAATTTGTATGAATTCCACATATCTCGAGATGCAAAAGTATAAAGAACTTATAGACATAAGTTACAAGCCTGATGGCAATTACCCAAAAAAGGAGTAGAGATATTTCTAAAGCATTTGTAACTTCTTTCCATTCTTCTTTCCATACCTTGGAAAATCTCTTACATTGTGAACTGAGCAGCTTAATTCCGTGCATTAGTGGGGAATAAGCAGCCCAAAGTTATAAATAGCTTGGAAACAAAAATAGTTATGAGGATTAAAAACCTTTTGCTAAGAGAGAAAAGGAGGAAGAAGAAGATGAGACTGGAAATAGAAAAGTGGAACCAACCCATAAATAAAGTGCTACTCAAAATTATTTTGAGTCTTAGAATTTGGCAAGAAATTTAATGATAGCTGAAACTGGGAGTACAACTGAAATATTTGAATGTCAAAATAATTCATTCAATACTTACATAGATGCAAAATAGGGAGTAAGCGTATTTTGGTAGAACCACTTAGGTTTTTAGCTATGTTTAACAATTGTTTAACCTTTTAATATTTATGATATAAATCAAGAGATGATTCAGCAAATGAAATCTTAAAAATAATTCAATAGTTCTTGTCACATAAAAATCATTTATGGTAAAATTTATCTATGTATTATTTTATTATATAAATATTGGATGTGAAAATCCAATACTAAAAATACATTTTAAAACGTTTTATAATATTATTGTTGTTGAATAGATCAATGAACAAATGATCTTCCAAAGTCTATGGAGAGAAAATTCCTGATTTTCAGCTTGAAAGATATTTTTCTCTGACAAATAAATGTTTTTCACTTCCATTATCACACTGAGGAGATAACATGGTTTGAAATGTTCTGTGGTCTGTTCAAGAACCATTTTGGAAACTTCTCAACCAGGGTCTGAAAAACCTACCCACTTAGGACAAGGTAAACACAACTGTAAGGTAGGCTGCTGTTATTCTGGTTATTATTTATTTTATTGGATTAATATTTACTCTCTCCCCAGTAGTGTTTGTTTCCCCAGTGGTTTTTACAACTTCTTGATGGCCTTGATTCTGTCCTATCTCCTCAGGGTATACCAAGTGGTGTTAGGTTATGTTAGATCCCAATCAAATAAAAGAAAATAAGACTTGCTTCAGACACAATGATAAGGAGCTGAAGACCTTGAGAAGCAGCATAGCTAAACATCACTCAGGCAATCTAAATGCACATTTAATATTACTATCAGTTGTTAGTTACTAATCTTGGGAGACTGAGGATTTAAAATATGAAGCCTTAACATGTGCAAATTAGTAAATGCATGATAAGCCATAATCTGCAATCTTTTTCAATAAACACTGATTTTTTTTTAATTTTAAAGAGGCAGAGACATGAACTATTAAATAGAAATTAAAGCAACTCAAGGATCTTATTATTTTATGGTTTATTATAAGGATTATTTTAGGAATTTTTTTCCTTGAAAAATCCTGGATAAATACAAGTGACATTGAATAAAAATTTATATGTAATAGTTCTGTTGTGAAGGCCTTATTAAAGATATTTGTACATTTTCTTTCAAAGATTTTCAACAAATCCCAGTATCGACATTAATTTGGCATATTCATTTTTTCTGGTCTGTTTTCTTGTTTTTTGATGATGGTGGTGCTATTTTTTTTAGCTGCCTTAACCCAGAATCTGAAATAATAAGCCATTTTACTTGATAATGAATGAAATAGTTGATTGGTAGCAAATGTGTTGATAGTATCTAAGACATTCCACACCCACACAGGTTTTAGAGTTAGGTATAAATTAATAATATGCTAAAATGTCTTTTAATTAAAAATATAAAAATTAAAGGAGATGGTTTGTGGTTTAGGTTGGCAGGTCTGTGGCAGATGAGGATACACTGATGTGTATAGGGTTTCCTGACTGAAGTCTCCTAAAACCAATGGAGAAGTGAAAACATTGAGATACTTTCTGGAAACCCGAGTTAACACTAAGCAATTCAACAGGATTTCACTCTTCTTCCTGACACTACCACCAACCTACCATCAAAACATTTATTAAATTTAGAATATGGTATATTGGATTCTTTTGAAAAAAAATCATAGTTTTCTAAATCTTTCAGAAAAGGACAGAGAAATAATACAGTTGTAAAAATCATTTTACAAATTCATTGCTTTTATAAATGCAATTTAAATTTATAAAATTTAATTTTCCAAGGTATAAATTAACTAAGAAAATTGTTTTTTTCTTTCATAATTACCAAATAAATATACAAATTTTATCTTTTTAATATATAGCAAGATCAATATTAACTATAGAGAATATTAAACTGTGCTTAAGTAGTGGCAGTACCTGTTATTATGTATTTTTCCTTGTAGAAATAGGGCACAAAAATCTAGAAAGAAGTATTTCAATATAATGAAAGAAAATGGTAGTACATCCACACTGTTCCTGATGCAATGTGGCATCCAAGACGTAATATGAAGTAGAACAAAGCTAAGGAAAAGCCATGAGGGGAATTCCACATACAGCTACTCTGCTTGTCAATGGTCATTACACACACACACACACACACACACACACACACACACACACACACCAGTCCAAATCCAATACAAGACAGTAGAAGGAGAAGAAATAAAAGATGTAATATAAATACTGTTGGTTTTAATCCTTAAAAGTCTGAGTTGCCTCTGCCTCCAATTAGTACTCTGACATAGGCCATATTTTGCTGGACCAAAGTATGAGTGTTGGATTCTCAGATGGGACTTAGAAATTGAATTCATAGTATATCCTACATTTTCCCTTACTGTGTAAACTTCTGTTATCTCATAATGACCAGCAATTTATTCCACACATGCTACTGGAAAATAATTAAACTTCACAGTAAACCACTACTACAATGACTTACTTAGGATTTGAGGGACATATTTTTTTTTTTTCATGACTGTATAAAGGCTTTAAGAACAATAGTGTGCTGTAAAATACTCAGAAAGAGCCTATTCAAGTGTTTTCTCAGTGACCGAAGGACTAGTGTTTACAAAATAGTTGTAATGAGCTCTTCATTTTACTCATTTCCTCTTGTTTTATGATTAAATGATAGAACATGTTTTAGATGGGTACCTGGATGACTCAGTTGGTTAGATGTCCCATTCTTGATTTCAGCTCAGGTCATGACCACATGCTGGACATGGAATCTGCTTAAGATTCTCTCTTTCCTCATCCTCTCCCCCACTCCCCCCTCTCTAAATAAATTAATAAGTGAGCACCTTATCAGAAACAGAGAATCATGATATCAGTGCAGCTGGCCAATAGACACATCAATCATGGTTGAGAATGAAAAGCAAATAGGATACTCCTCTGTGGAACAACAGGTGAATATTTGTGTGCAAGTCAGTTTAGTGATAGAAATATTTATTTATTTTAAGTAATTTTTTTAGAGGTGGGGAAGGCAGAGGGAAAGGGAAAGAGAATCTCAAGCAGGCTCCATGCCTTGTGGGGAGCCCAACCTGGGGCTTGATCTCATGACCCTGAGATCATGACCCTAGCCGAAATCAAGAATCAGATGCTTAACCAACTCAGCCACCCAGGTGCCAGAGACAGAAATATTTAAAGTGTTGTTTGTATTTCCGCGAAAGATTGTGTCTTATTTTCAAGTCACTATGTCACATTGAAATCCTCCATTTCCAAAATATAATAGGTTTAGAAATGTATCAGTGCACCGTATGAACTTAGAGAGTTTACAAGGTTATCTTTATGGAATAGGAGATAGGTCATTTTATTTTAAAGATGCATGTATTTTATTTAAACAAGACTATTTCTGCTCATATATCTTAGTCTACTCAGAGTACCATAACAAAATGCCATAGACTGGGTGGCTTAAACAACAGACTGACTTTCTCACAAGGGAGCTAGGAAGTCCAAGATCTAGGAAGTCCGAGATCAGGGTGCCAGTTGATTGGTTTCTGATGGAAGCCTCTTCCTGGCTTGTAGATAGCTGCCTTCTCACCATGTCCTCGCATGTTGGGGGAAGGAGGGACAAGGTGGATTCTCTGGTGTCTCTTTTTATAAGGACTTGAATCTTACAGAATCAGAATACTAACCTTATGACTTTTTTTTGACATTAATTACTTTCTTACTTCAAATATAGTCATGTTGAGAATAAGAGTTTCAGTTTACAGGGTTCCTGGGTGGCTCAGTGGGTTAAAGCCTTTGCCTTTGGCTCAGGTCATGATCTCGGGGTCCTGGGATCTAGGCCTGCATCAGGCTCTCTGCCCAGCAGGGAGCCTGCTTCCTTCTCTCTCTCTGCCTGCCTCTCTGCCTACTTGTGATCTCTCTCTCTGTCAAATAAATAAATAAAATCCTTAAAAAAAGAGTTTCAGTTTACAAATTTTGGGTAGACACAATTTAGCCTACAGTATCTTTCTCTTTTACTTATTTCAGTCCACGATCTCACTGCTCATTTCTGGCTGTATATAAGCACACCATGGTCATTATCACTACCACTCGGAGCAAAAAGTTGTCGTAAGCCCACACGACACTCTGATGTGTATCTCAGAACCATCTGCGTGGGGAGAAGAAACAGGGAAACATTCTTCTATTGACTCTCTTCCTCCATTGACAGGAGTCTTACTGCTGTGTTAAATCTCCTCCATGTCCATGTTTCACGTGGGTTTATGCTGACTGGGTTGTCAGGGGCCTTCCACAAAATAGTGCCAGAAATGCCCAGGGCAGGAAGGGAGAGCTACACAGTGAGATGCTGTCAGGCGGTGCCTGAGCAAAACTAATCAGAGTCTCCGTGCAACAGCAGTGGCTGGAAGAGCTGAGAAGGGGAACGTCTCCATTTCTAACAGAAAATGTGTGATGCAGACTGTGACAGAATAGAAGTGGCCGCAAATATTTTCACTTTCCTCCCAAGAAGAGAAAGGGATCTGTGCCCCCTCTTGAATCTGAGAAACTCCCTAAGAGAATATAAGAGAGGAAAAGCTGTGCCAGTCCAAGCTGTAAGAGACTGGAAGATGCCAGTGGAAGCTGTTGGAACAGTAAGTCTTAGAAATTAGCCATCACAGTGTGAGAAGTCTATGCGGTGCAAAGAAACCGCTTGTACAATCTGGTCAATAGTTTCAGCTAAATTCCCAGCCAAAGCCCATACCAACGGCCAGCAGGTGAGGGTCCCTGCTGAACATCCACCCCAGCTGCAGCTGCCATCGGTATCAGCCGCGTGACAGCAAGGCCTTGGAAGGGAGAATCCATCCAACCCACAGGTTGTGAGAGACAAAAATAAATTATTGTCTTCAGGTACAAGATGAAGGCACAAAACTCATATGGTATTAATCATTGCAGTTAACATTTAATAGGTGGAAGTTTACTGACCAACATTTTTCTTTTTTTTTTAAGATTTTATTTATTTGACAGAGAGAAACACAGTGAGAGAGGGAACACAAGCAGGGGGAGTGAGAGAGGGAGAAGCAGGCTTCCCGCCAAGCAGGGAGCCCGATGGGGGACTCGATCCCGATCATGACGTGAGCAGAAGACATTCGCTTAACCAACTGAGCCACCCAGGTGCCCCCATCATTTTTTTTTTATTTTAATAATGATTAAAATTTTTCTTACTTTGTTGCATCATGTTTCAAGAGAAATGCCAGTGTACTCTGAGATTTTGTTGTCAGAGATGTAGCCTACTTTTTCTTTCATTTTTGTAGCCTCATTGTCTCTCACCAATACGAGTGGATATTAGATATTTTCAGTGCATTGCTTAAAGGTAACAAAAATGCACCACAATATAAGGGCTCACGATGAAAGTACAGAAGACCAGTGGGTAGGAAGGCCATGGAAAAATACAAACCCTGACTATTCACACATTGTTTATAATAAGTTGGTAAAATTTTTTTCTTCTAAATTTTCCTATGATTTGAACTAGTCTTTGTAATTCCCTGATCTTAATCAGTAATTAAGAATATACTCTATGAATTACAAATTGTTCAGGAAAACTATTTGATTTGTCCACATTTCTCTAGGCATGACTAAATTAGGGGGCATTCCCCTTACAAACCAGTTTTGTCCAAACTACCCATAATATAACCATTGTATTGCTCGTAGCTCTAACAATAAGATGCGTTATACAAATATTTTTATATTTTCATTATGCAACCCATTATAATTGCTTGGAGCTACATTTAAATAATGTGGGTAATGTGGATAGGGAACTTAGATATGGTCTACAAAATGAATTAGAGCATTAGAATCATTGTCGATTAACATTGCTCTCCAAACTGAGTAACAAAATGTCTGTGAGATTTGTTACCATTTTCCTGAATAACCTTCTGATGAATGGAGTTTTACATATAGAAATATTCCTCTGTTTTGTTAAATGTTGGCTTTATTATTATTATTAAGTGCCACCATATTTTTATTTTATATTTTTAGATGGTACACAAAGGGAATTATACTATAAATAATAGTCATTTACTTAAGTTATTAAATAAATAGCTAAGTAATAAGTAAGTTAATAAAAAGTAATTATATGTTAGTAACAACAACAAATAAGATAGCTGTTCAGTGATTTACTCTATAAAATAACAAATACCACAGACAGATGAACAAGTATCACCTTCATACCAAAGTGTTCCCTAAAATTATTTCTACTTTACAAGTTAGAGACATACAGATATTGTATCATCTTAAAGAAAAAAAAATCACATTATTAGAAAGTGTATTGCTCTTACATTAACTATATTATTTATAATTATTTACATTTCATGGAATTTTGTATTGCTGTTTCATAATTATTAAAGTCTTTTCACTATCATTCAAACAATATATATATATATATACTTTTTATATTTACTGAGATTTTTCTATTTACTAGCAATTTTTATTTACTCTTTATTTCCACTTACTAATCATTGTTCTATTTACTGACACTTGTGCACTCTTGAATCCAGTTTAAAACACATGTTTGTGTGTGCACACAGAAAGACAGACAGACACACACACACACACACACACACACACACGCACACACATGCTCTATGGGCACTGACAATAAGACAATAGCGCTTTTTCTGTTCCTGAGTCTGGAGAAGCAGATTGGCCAAAGGGCATCCACTTCTACTTCAAGAACTAGGGACCCTTCTCAGGCCACCCTCCCCTTCCCATACTCATCAGGATTTCAGAAATTAAGACTTTTCAGAACATTTATGCCCCCTGCAGCAACCTCTGTTAGATGACCAGTGTCTGTTTTCATAGAGGGTATACTATTATTTCCTCAGAGCCCAAAACTGGTAGATGAAATCATAACTCTTAAATAAAATTATGAAATACCTGCCATCATGTAATCATTAAAATCTGCATGTTGTGTGCTGACTAATATTTGGTTATTATGTTGTAGTAAAACTAGAAATCTTATTTTTCCAGAAATATTGTGCTGTAGCATTTTTATTACAGAGGAAAAGAAAAGTAAAGGGATAATAACAATTATTAAGAAGAGAAAGTCTGTAGGTGGAGACCTAGGCTTAATTAGGAATTACAATCATAATGAACACACTACTAGCCTTCCAGCAAAGGTTTCACGCTATACATGTTTGAGAAAAATACCTTTGCTCATTATAATACCTGGTACATCATGTTATAATTCTGATTGTGTCACTCTTTCCATTATAAATCACTATTTTAAAGACTCATAAAACAGCTGTAAAAATGAGCTCCAGGCTCTACGTGGCATGTAAAATATTAGCACAAGAGAATTTATGTTTTTTATTTTTATTTTATTTTATTTTTTTACAAAACTGTCTTTCAGTCTTTTAAAAAGAAGCAAAATTTCAAGTAGATTTTTTTTCAGATGCCTTTTTGCACTTCATAAATCAAAACCAGTCTTGCTTGTTAAAAGTCAAATCTTGCAAGCGCTTGGTGAATTAGGAGAGGTAATCATTTGGAGTGCTTCAAATAGCTCCTTTAAAAGTGCTTGAATATTTTAAACATTACATGTAATCACTAAATATCTTAAGAGTTTTATAAGCCACCTACTAGGAAACCTTTTTCTCCTTTCCTTTCCAGATGGTATTAAAGACTTTAATGATGCCAAAGAATAGTGTAAGTCACTTTGTGATTATAGGTGTGATTCACGACTTCAAAAATTCAAGTTCCCTAAGACAGCTCCCTATGGTAAGCCATGCCAGTCTATTTGTGGAGTCCTTTCCGCCTGTGCCCACCAGGCATGAACAGTCTCAACCTGGCTGATTTACACTTGATAAATTCACCCTGTAAACTTTGACCAACTGAATATTTGGAGTGAAGACTTTACGATACTCTAACTATTATAAAGAAAATACTTTGCCACTGATTCACATAGGCCAAATGTAAATTAAGAGCCCAATTGGCTTAGCAAGACTCAACCACAGAGCCAAATTAAAAGAGAACATGTAAAAATCACACTTTCAGTAGAGCCAATAGCTAAACTGTTCTAGGACTCGAGACTTGGTTCTCAATGATCCTGGAATTCATTTGATTTCAAGTAAAAGTCTAATTGACTTTTAGGGTGATAAAATGGATTTTTCAGTACGCTCTTGTCTGCATGGATATCTCTTCTTGAAATCTGAAGATAGAATATGTGAAGTTGGCTGAATTCAGGTCATTGTCTATGCTCATTGCTAGAATCTGTCTTGCTAAGGGAATTATATCATTTGAACCAAGGAAATATTCTCTTTCATTGTATTCTTCTCAAGTATGAGGTGCTATACTAAGTGCTTCTATTTATCCTATCACCTTTTATTCTCACAGAAACCCTGTGTTTAGGATTCATTTGTTCTCAAATTTAGTGCTGAGGAAATTGAAGAACAAAGACATTTTCCAAGTTATTTTCTAAGCCGATATTTATTTTTTTAGCATTTTATTTATTTGAGAGAAAGACAGAGATAGCAACAGAAATAGGGGGAGAGAGCATCAGCAGGAAGGAGAGGGAGAAGCAGGCTCACCACTGAGCAGGGAGCCTGATGAAGGGATCCCTGGGATCATGATTGGGATCCAAAGCAAATGCTTAACCAACTGAGTCATCCAAGTGTCTCTCCAAGTTGATATTTAAGCCCAAATATCCACTGCACTATGATCATTTCATCTTTGTAAACAGATCCTAAAACACCTTTATGGCAGGTGAACTGATGGAGATTAATTTACCTGGCTATTTATTTTTGCTGCACAGATGCCAAAGACGTTGAGAGAAAGTAAAAATTTTTTCAACTTTGACAAAAATAGCTCATGCACAAAAAGCACAACCATACACCACAGTGAAAATATATATCCCTGGAGGGCTAGTCCATTTCACAAATGAGATTTTCTGAAAGTGTAACATAGAATGGGTATATGTGTTTCATGACATGGCAAGAAATTGACACCCATTCTATCTAGAGGTGGGATCTACATCCTGCTGCTTGAATCTGGTTTGTAAAACTTTAACCAATAAAACATGGCTGAAGTGACACTCTGTGACAAAAATGTTTAGCCTGGATAGTTAAAAGCCATTCATCCATGTCTTATTTACTGGCACATTTGTTCTTTATGCCTGGGACCATTCATATAAAAAAATCCAAATACCTTGAGGCTGAGAGGAAGCCCATAAAGGAAGACAGAGTATCAGTGCTGTGGCAGAGAGTCCCAGTTGAGGCCAGCTTTCAAAGAGTTCCAGCCCAGGGAGTTGGCATGTGAGGGAAAAGGCCTCCGGATCAATCTACCTCCAGCTGCTTGAGCCACACCCACATATCTGAGTCTTCCATGTTAAAACCCAATCATGGAGTAGATAAAACCACATTTAGTCTCCTTTGTGTGAATCCCTGACCCACACAGTCTGAAATACAAAATACCCCTTATTTTTTTCTTAACAACAGTTATGGGGTAATTTGCTACACAACAATAGGTATCCAGACAATTTTTCAACCTTTCATAAACCAAAATTCATGGTGCTGGCACGAAGACAAACACATAGACCAATGGAACAGAGTAGAGAGTCCAGATATGGACCCTTAACTCTATGGTCAAATAATCTTCAACAAAGCAAGAAGAGATACAAATGGCTAAGAGACACATGAGAAAGTATTCATCATCATTAGCCATCAGGGAAATTCCAATCAAAACCACACTGAGATACCACCTTACACCAGTTACACAGTTAAAAATAAACAAAGCAAGAAACAACAAATATTGAAGAAGATGTGGTGAAAGGGAAACCTCTTATACTATTGGTGGGAATGCAAGTTGGTGCAGCCACCTTGGAAAACAATGTGGAGATTCCTCAAAAAATAGAGCTACACAATGACCCAGCAAATGAACTACTGTGTATTTACGGAGGTAGTGAAAAGAAGGACCATATGTACCCCAGTGTTCATAACAGCAATGTCCACAATAGCCAAACTGTGGAAAGAGCTGAGATGCTCTTTATGAATGGATAAAGATGTGGTCCATATATACAATGGAATATTACTCAGCCATCAAAAGGATGAATACTCAACTTTTGCATCACCATGGATGGCACTGGAGGAGATTATGCTGACTAAAGTAAGTCAAGCAGAGAAAGACAATTGTCAGAGGGTTTCATGTACTTATGGAACATAAGGAATAACATGGATGACATTAGGAGAAGGAAAGGAAAAGTGAATCGGGGGAAATTAGAGGAGGAGACAAACCATGAGAGACTGTGGACTCCAAGAAACAAACTCTCAATTTGTTTCTCAGAGTCCAGGTGGGACAGGAAGATGGGTGAGCCTGGTAGTGGGTATTAAGGAGAGCACATATTGCTCGGAGCACTAAAGTATTGATTCAATCTGGGTATCAAGCTGCTTAAATCTATGCAACCCACTGGAATGTAACTTTCTAATGATAAGGAATCCAAATATATAAACTTTGGGGGTGCCTGGGTTGCTCAGTTAATTAAGTGTCTACCTTCAGTTCACCCCATGATCCTGGGATTGAGTCCCATATGGAGTCCCTGCCCAGTGAGAAGTCAGCTTCTCCCTCTGTCTCATGAGAGCACTCATGTTCTCTCTCTCCCTCTCTCTAATAAATAAATAAAATCTAATATATGTATTATATATATTTATTTTAAATATATGTCTATATTTATATATGCCTCTATATAAATATATAAGCATATAATACATGCTTTTATTTAAAATCACACAGAACTCAGTTTACAAAAGGTATTTGCATGTATAATTTCCTTGAAGGAAAACAATCAAACATTTCTTCAAATATTTCTTTTTATTCATTTTGTTTCTGTAAGGTTTTTCGTCGCAAATAGAACGGAGACTGGAGACCTCAAAGGCAAACAGTGTCCAAAGAGTGAACTGTATTGCAAGCACCCTCGGGCGAGGTTCCGTGACTTCGGAGAGGAGAGTCCGGGAAGTCGCACCCGGGTTGGGGAGTGTAAGGGTTTTTAAGCCTTATCGGTTCCAGGACTGGATTCGGATGGGTTTTTTCCCCAGATTAGGCAAGGGAACATCATGTCCCTAGGTGATTGGTTGGGGGTGGGGAAGGTCCAGACGATGGTGGGTGGTCCTTGGCTAGAAAGTCACGTGAGGGAAATTTCAGTCCCTTGGCTAGGTCTAGATTTACTGGAGATGACATGGTGGCCACGGCTGCTTTGGAGGGAAGAGCAACGATCTTGACCCCATCTGTGATGTCCGCCAGTTTGGGTGCCCCTGTCTCTCAGCCAGCCCAACAGTTTCCTCCTGCCTCCCAGCACAATGATGGCTACATCTCAGTAGAATATTAACACTGGAACAAATAATAACAGTACTGATTATAGACACACTGCAGTTAAAATTAAAATCAAAATATATTTTCTTTAAGCTACATATGTTGATTGTAGTTCCATAAAAATCATACAATCTAGGAGTTGAGCAAAATAATATCACAATTTCCTCAATATTTTAAGGAGCCTATTAAATTTAACTTGTTATCTTAGGCTTAATCAAAATAATATAAACTTTGAGACCCATACAACTGAACAACCTTTTAGGTGGGATTGACTTATACTGAAATATGCTGTATATTAATAGTTAAATACTTTGATTTAGGTTCATGACCAATTGACATAAACGGAAATGTTTCTCACTGTATCCTAGACCTAGGAACCCACTTTTACTTTAGTAATGGTATAAACACTCTACCTACTATCACACAAAATTAATTTTCTTTCTTTCTTTTTTTTTTTTTTTAAAGATTTGTCTATTTATTTATCTGAGAGAGAGAGAGAGAGCTTGGACGCATAAGAATGGTGGGGGGAGGGGCAGAGGGGGAAGGAGAGAACAGACTCCCAGCTGAGCTGGGAGCCCAACATGGGGCTCAATCTCAAGACACTGAGATCAGGACCTGAGCTGAAATCAAGCTCAGACGCTCACCCTACTGAATTCCCCAGGCACACCCAAGTATAATTTTCTGTACAGAGGCAATTTGGATGCTTAAATGTAAAAGTTGTTTTTAATAACATGAAAATTAAAATAACAGTTTGAACTTTTCATATTTTTTATTTTTAGTCTTTTACATTTTTGACTATCTAGATCAGGAATATATCTCTATGTAGCTATATTAACGAAACAAAAAAGTGCCTATCTAGGAAGAAATATACACAATTTAAGTTAATGGCTTTTCACTGTTAAAATAATATATGCATGGATTTTTTAATTTTTGTTTAAGATTCCTGAACCAAAATGTAATTTCTCACATGCAAATGCAGAGGAGGAACATTTGCTCAATTTAAAATATAACTACTTACAAATATACTTGAACCAGGAAATAAAATACTTTAACAGTGCAACTAAACTATTAAATACAAATGAGGCTTTGAAAGTGTTTGTTGCTGTACAAAATCAAGACTTTTTATAATCAAAGTAATACAAGGTCTGGGCCTCGCAGACCCCACCCATCAAGATGGCGTCTGGCGAAAAGAGATAAACAGGATAGGACGGAGTTGCGTAATGCAGGGCCGGACCGCCCAGGAGGCAACCCTAAGCTGAACTGCCAATGAACTCTCAGAGAGGATGCATACTTACCGCCTGACTCCCTCGTGGGCTCTGAAAGAATAGGAGTATTCCGGACGTGTACACGTGAACAGACACCTGATTGGTCTGGGGAGGATATATAAGTGTAGGGGACTTTCTGAGAAGGGTTCTAACAATGAGGCGCTGAATAAACCGGTTGACTGCTCTCCAGCGTGTTGTGTCTTCTCTGCTGGCGGGGAGAACGCGACAATATAATATCAGAATGAATCCTGACCCTCACAGACTTTCCAGCCAACTTTTTAATTTAATAATAATGATCAATTATTTTTCTCTTAATTGTTGCCAAATTGGTTTGTTAATTTATTCATTGACAACATTTATTAAGTACTTTGAAAATGCCTTGCACACTTTAAAGTGCTTTCATTAAAAACATAGAATGCGGTCTTTAGCTTTGGGAAAATAACCATCTTATTGGAATCCCCTGGCCATTATTTTTTAAATGAATAACGATTTCCCTGGAGATTTCTAGTAGCTTCTACCTTGTTTACTAAAGATTTCCAAATCTTCAACATAGAGTTCTTCAGTTACTAGTTCTTTGTGCATATGCCTAATTCAAGATGCTTTCAGCGAGATTTCCAAAATAAAATTTGATAGACCCTAAATATCTCTTACCAATTCATTCTTGTACTATGAAAATCTATATTGGTTGATTGTATTATCCATTAACCCAGAGATTTTAACATAGTAGGTTATTTTATCTGAGTCCATTTGTTTGAGCAAACCTCTGAAGTTTTATTTGGAAAATAAGGATGGCCCCCAAGGACTTTGGAGATTAGGGAGTTAGAAATTGGTACAACCTTGCTACAAAGTTATAAAAGAAAAACATCTCTAAGATCATATTCTGCCCCATGCAAAGACTAATACATAAACTAGTTCAGAATACCTCTTCTGTGAGCTCTATGAAATTCCAAGCCTTTGTCTTTCTGTAGACTCTAACTGCATTCTTACACTAATGGTTCTCTTGAAGCAGTATTTTATTAGCCTATTCTCTGCATCAAGAATCCAGTTATCCTTATAAATCAATGATGTGAGCTCAAGAACATAGAGATATAACCCTAATTTTGCAACTTTATGTCTCACAGGAGTTTAATACCCTATTCATACAAGAGAAGAAAATGCCTTTAAAATATTTTATCCTGGGCACCTGAGTGGCTCATTTGATTATAAATCTGCCTTCAACTCAAGTTATGATTCCAGGGTCCTGCAATCCCATGGAGTCTGCTTCTCCCTCTCCCTCTGCTGCTCCTCCAGCTTTTACTATCCCTCTCTCTCATATGAATAAATGAAATCTTTTAAAAAATAAAAGTTTAGCCAAAAACACATAGTTTGAATTTTTTTAATTTACAATAAGAATTTTTTCAAATGTTCTACATTCTAATCAGCAAAACATGAAGTACTATGTGGATATAACAGCTGAAACTTCGTATGTGGTGAGTTTTTGGCATAATACTTACTGACCATTCATAGACTGGGAATCCCCAATTAGACTACTGATTATTCTAGCATTGAAGTTTAAATTAATGAGCACAGATAAAAATCCTTATGCCTATGCCAAAGCATTTTAAAAGAAAGACATCATGACCAATTAGTGTTTGAGGTGCAATCCACATTAACTAGCTTCGGGATTTAGTCAGGTAGTCCTCTATATAATTCCTGGTTCTGCTACTTACCAGCTATTAACCTTGGGTGAATCACTTGGAATCCCAAAATCTCATATTCTTCAGGCACATGGATTGCATTAATTTTTATTAGCTGCTTTATTTTTTTAAAGATTTTATTTATTTATTTGACAGAGAGAAACACAACGAGAGAGGGAACACAAACAGAGGGATTGAGAGAGGGAGAAGCAGGCCTCCCACCGAGCAGGAAGCCTGATGTGGGGATCGATCCCCGGTCTCCGGGATCATGACCCGAACCGAAAGCAGTCACTTAACCAACTGAGCCACCCAGACGCCCCAGTATTAGCTGCTTTATATGTGACAATATGCTTAGTGCTTGGGATATATGATTTAGCAATGAGTAGAGTCCCTACATTCATGGAGTTACAGTTTACTGAGATGACTAGATCTTGATCAATAACTTAAAAAAATGAAAGTAAAACTATGATTAGTGATCTGAAGGTAAAAAAATTAATGGCACAAAATGGAGATTCCTGATCTAATCTAATGAGCCAGAAAGAGCTTTCTTGAAGAGTGAAATTTGAATCAAAATTTAAAGGTTTAGTACAAATGAATTGTGGAAGAGCATGGAGTAGAGGCCAGCATCCTCAAAATTCAGAGATGGTGGTGAAAGAGTGTGCTAATTTAAAGCTAAATACTTAAGCAGGAATCTGAATATGTATGGAGTATCTTCTTAAAAATTTCAATTTTTAGGGGCACCTGGGTGGCTCAGTTGGTTAAGCGACTGCCTTCGGCTCAGGTCATGATCCTGGAGACCTGGGATGGAGCCCCACATTGGACTCCCTGCTCGGTGGGAAGCCTGCTTCTCCCTCTCTCGCTCTCCCTGCTTGTGTTCCCTCTCTGGCTGTGTTTCTCTCTGTCAAATAAATAAAATTTTTTAAAAACATTTTAAAAAATTCAATTTGTATCCTGAAAGTCATGAAGAACCATAAGAGCAGTTGGCTAGAATTGTCACATGATCAGATTTCCACCTTAAAAACGTCACTCAGATAGCATGAGAGAATGTGACCAAATTGCAGTAAATGATAGGTATCTATTCAAGAGGAAGTAGTCCAGGCCAAAAAAGAGGCATGGATGAGACCCTCTAAGGAGATTTTTTTTTTCTATTATAGTGATTCCTTTAAAAATTTCCATTAAAAATTTCCATTTATTGGGGCACCTGGGTGGCTCAGTTGGTTAAGCGACTGCCTTCGGCTCAGGTCATGATCCTGGAGACCCGGGATCGAGTCCCACATTGGGCTCCCTGCTCGGCGGGACGCCTGCTTCTCCCTCTCTCACTCCCCCTGCTTGTGTTCCCTCTCTGGCTGTGTATCTCTCTGTCAAATAAATAAAATCTTAAAAAAAAAAAAAATTTCCATTTATACAAATGGAAATGATGAAATAGTATTTGGTTATTCATAAGAAATCATCAAAATGTTAAGAAGAGGTAAACAATATTCTCCCTGTTGTTTGGATATATTTAACTAGCATGCACACACAGATTATGCAAAAAAAAAAAAAACAAAACTTTAAATTAATGAGAACAACCTGTAGCTCAATTAGAAGCATTCACTCAGTGATAATAGAGAGAAATGGCCAATAAGTATGAGATTATTGTGTTTTACACCTAGAATGGACCCTAGGGTCAGTTGGTACACATCCTGTTTCATTAAATTTTAAAGGCTCAGTCCATCATTCTTTTCAGTAAGAGAAATTTTGGCTTTAATTATTTACTGTGTCATTCCTAGGATTAATTCTGAAATCTTAGAAAATTTATCATGACTTACATGAAGAAAAATATATATCCAATGAGTTTAGTATATTTGTCTAATAACTTTCTTATCAAATTGAAGATACAAGAAAACTGAGCAGCACAACTTCATGCTGTGTGTTACTAGTATATGAGTACTTGGAAAAGTTTGCTTTACTTCTGCTGTCATTATCATTGAAGAAAAACAAATGAGTCAATTGTGCCCATTTGAAGACACTGTAAGTCTATGATGTCTATACAATGCCACATGGGAATACAAGAAGCTCTGCTACCAGAATCTAGCCACAGATGAACTTGACTCTCAGAAAATATAAAATCAAACTTGGGAAGCACAGCACACTCAATCTGTATCTGGCATGACAAAGTGTTTTCAATTCAGAAGAGATAATATATGGCTCTTGGGATCTTTGGGGATGATGTCACTGGGTATTCTCCCTGCCAGCATCTCTCCCATGTTACATACTTAAAAGTCAAGTCATTGTAGTGGAGTAAAGAAAAAAAAAAAAGTACATTGTGTTAACCAAAGCAAATGAAACAGGTCCAGACTATCCAAGTTAGGAGTGGAAATGCTTCTCTAGAAAATAAATTGGGATTAGAAAAAAAAAATCTAGATACAGAATATCTAGCTCTAAGACATTGTCAATACATCAAGCACATAGTAGAACGGAGATAAAAGAAGAAAAGCAACAAATTATCATATTCAGTGAAATTTACATGCAGCTGAACATAGAATGGTCTTTTACGCTTTGTCATCCTTTGTAGGATGACAGATTGCTGGGAATGTCAGTTATTTCTAAAAGAAGAAATAAACACAGTAAATTCTTTATTTTCACATTAAACAGTAAGAACACTGGATTTAAGCTTACAAATGATGTAAATTGTGCTTGTTTTAGCTAGAATCTATAAATTTTAGGAAACTTAACTCACAAATGGAGACTGATGATGTCCCAGCAGGATGCAACCCCTCAGGGATGGCAATTTTGGTTTTTATTTTTCCACTCAATTTTAAGGATATCCTTGTGCTTTTAAATTTTGATATCACATTAAAATGCCAGGGTAGGGGTAGGGGAAAGTAGAAGTGGAATAGGGAGATGGTGCTCAAAGGCCACAAAATTCATTATAGGATGAATAAGTTCTGGAGATCTGATGCACAGTATGGTGACTAAGATTGTATTTTATACCTGAAAGGTGCTTAGAGAGGAAATCTTAATTGTTTTCATTACAAAAAAACCCTAAAGTAATAATAATATGATGTAATGGTTTTGTTAACTAACCTTATTATGGTAATCATTTTGTAATATACACCTATATAGAATCATCCTGTTGTACACTTTAAATTTACATGCTGTTATATGTCAATTATATCTCAATAAAGCTAAGGGAAAAAAGAATGCACATTACCAACTCTTACCTGAATTTCCATCCTACTGGCTTGCCCTACAGATTTTGGATTTGACAATTCCCATAATCATGTGAACCAGTCATGTGAGCCAATTTCTTTAATGTAAATAATTATCAATCTCTTTTTTTCTCCACTGGGGTCATTATTTGGTTATTTTGGTCCTTGAGGACAGATATAATAATTTCCCACTCATTTTTAATGATGGCACCTCATTATAAAGGCTATGATTTTATCTACTTTACTACAGAAATTGTATATATCTCTATATATTTTTTCCTATGTAATTCACCTGTGACCTATTCCTGGTTCCATCTATCTTACCTCAAAACTGACATAAGTAAGAGAGGACATCAATCTTCTCACCATGGTATTTCTCTGATATCTACCTGATTTTTTTATTTTGCTACTGTCCTGAGTTTTTTCTTATTTTTTACCATTTTGCTATCCATTAACCGCTTCCAAGGAAACCTATCTTATTGTAGACAGGCTTTCCATCATGCTGGGGTTCATCCTTTTCTGTCTTCTAGGGCTACAAGATAGATTTTTCCTGTGTATATTTTTAAGCACAGAAAGGAAACTTTGTACACTGATTAGGAACATGCAAACTATACCAATCAAACTAAGTTGCTTTAAAATCTGTCCTCCCCACTTAGCAGGTGTCCTCTCCACTGACCATGAACACTTAATTAACCTCTGTGTTTCATTTTTGTTTTCTGTAAAATGGGGCCAATAACAAACAATAAATTCCTGAGTGTGGAAAGTAAATGAGTTAATAGATATAGAGCAGTGAGCATAGAGCCCAGTACACAGTAATCATTTAGTGAATTTTAACTATTACTATAACTTATTGCAGTTTCCTTTGGAACCATCTAAACTACTTTTATAGTAATAAAGGACCACAATATGTTGGCCTACTTAGTTTGTCCATTATGCCAAGAAAACATCTGGAAATGAGCTTGAATCTCAAAAAGAAAAAAAAAAGTTGTAGAGGACAGCAGACAGTAGAAATCCAGTATTATATACAAGCAGAAAATAATCCAACAAGATGATTCAGATGATTCAACAAGAAACATTCAGCGTAAGCATTAAAAACAAAACAAAACAATGCACACACACACACACACACACACACACACACACACACACACAGTACTTATAGCCTCAGATTTGGAGGAAGGAAGGAAGGAAAGAAGAAAGGAAGGAAGGAAGGAAGGAAGGAAGGAAGGAAGGAAGGAAGGAAGGAAGGAAGGAAGGAAGGAAGGAAGGAAGGAAGGAGAAAGGAAAGAAGAAAGAAGAAAGAAAAGAAAGAAAGAAAGAAAGAAAGAAAGAAAGAAAGAAAGAAAGAGAAAGAAAGATGAGAACTGATAATATTGCTATGTCTTTGAATTAATATTAAAAACACTTTCCAAATAGGCTTAACACAATTATGGCTATATAATATTATTTGAATAACAAAATTAAATATTAAAGAACATATTAAAATTACAAGAAATAAAATTATGTGACATTGAACTATAGTCATATAATGAACACAGAGGAAATAGTCCTGAAACCTTATGAAGCCTACATAAGGACTTAATAAAAAGGCAACACAATTTGAAAGGGGAGAAATTATATTTTCCTAAATGATGTGGTAAAAGCTATGCAGAATATTTTAAAGCTTTCTTCTGGAGCAAACTATAAGAAGAATTTTTAAAGAATTTTAAAAACCAAAATAAATAGATAAATAAATGAATACAATTTGAATTAAAAATATTTACAAATACAATTTGAATTTTAGATCGAAGGCTTCCTTTAGAAAAATAAAGCCTGAGAAAATTGAATTAATCTAAAGGAAGAGACTGAAAACTTTGGCCACATAAAAATAGCCAGCTAAAAAATATGGAAAACACAGAGACACTACTACACAGTCATGGAATGATTAAAGATGTGGAAGAATTATTCTCTTCTATACTGCCAAGGACATATAATTAACACAGCCACTTCAGAAAACATTTTTACATTATCTACTAAGTTGAACATACAAAATCTTCAGAACACTGTAATTCCACTGAATAATCCTAACAGAAATGTGGGCAGATGTGCATTGAGTCATTGACATGATTTTTCATGGCAATTTTTATCATGATACTAGCTTACAGCAACATATATAAACCTCACAAACATAATGAAATCAGCCAACTCAGAAGAGTACATACTTGATGATGCTATCTAAAGTCCCATAACAGCTAATAAAAAATATGGGGTTGGAAGTCAGAATAGTGGGTGAGGATAAAAGAATGGTGCTTGGAAGGGGACAAAGTTACTTACAGGGTGCTGGCAAAGGTCTAATTCTTGAACTAGACAGTTCAAGAAATTTGTTTTCTGATTATTTATTGAGCTGCACCTTGGTTATATTCACTCTTATATATGGAAGTGTGGCAGCCATAGAAGTATGCTGCTCAGATTATTAAGGGAAAACTACACTGTGAGGACTGTAGTTAGTTGGTGGTCTTGGATTTTCCCACTGCAGCATTCACAGAGTCCACATCACACCTAAGCCGCCAATGACTGAGCACAGTGAGGTACAAGAACTGGGCCATCTCTGCCCCACTGAGGATTCCTCAAACATGCAGTATTTACTGTGGTACTTCCCAGCAGCCCACCCAAGTCTTTCTCAGAGCTGTGTTAAAGTCTGAAGCTCTCACTACTTGAACCTCTGTTTTCTTTTTCTTCTGTCAAAAGTCTGAGGCCTGCATCATGATATGAGTTCTTCCTTTTTACTCTTGTTCCTTCTCCCTTGGATCTTTATAGATGCTTACTTAATAAACCTCTTACATTTATTTTTTTAAAGATTTTATTTATTTATTTATTTGAAGAGAGAGAGAGAGATCACAAGTAGCCAGAGAAGAAGGCAGAGAGAGAGGAGGAAGCAGGTTCCCTGCTAAGCAGAGAGCCCGATGAGGGCCTTGATCATGAGATCATGACCTGAGCGGAAGGCAGAGGATTTAACCCACTGAGCCACCCAGGCGTCCTAAACGTCTTACATTTCTAATTCTACCTTGGAATCTGCATCTTGGAAGACTTTCATTAACCCTACTGTACTGGAAGCAAGAGTGATCAGATACTTATAGGAAGTAAGACTTTTTTTTCTTTTTTTGCAACTGCATCACTTCCAACTTAAAAGGAAAAAATCCATCTTCTGTGACATATACAGGCAAAGGAAGCCGTTTGAAGTAGATTGCCTAATTTCACCGAATTTGCTAAAATATTGCCTTAGGAAAATGTCCCCGGGGCAGTGAACCTCCTTGCTGATACAATGATTTAGGTGTTTCAGAGGTATCAAGAGAACAATATATACTGACACCTTGCAGAAGAAAAATGAAATATGGAGGATAATTAAACCCTTAAAGATGAAGTGTGACATCCAGTAAGCATCTTTGGTGGTGTCCAAAGAAAAACATCTCCTCCTGAAATAGCAGAATAAACACAACTGAGAGTCAAGCACCCATAAATAGAGTTGTAGAATTCCAGATAAAACTGATGCTCTAGGAGAACAGATCTCTCATGCTGAGACTAAAACCCAGGTTAGAAAACTCTGAGACCATGAAATATAGAATAGGAAGATGCTCCCATGGATTGTGGTTGCAAGGACCTCCCTGAACCCTGAGATCCAATAGAGGTCATCTATAGTGGCAACTTTTAATTTACATCTTCAACCCTCACATCTACTAGTCAACCCTGTAATCAAGACTCTCCAAATTCAGCACTAATTGATAATTAACTAGAACTTTTGTGTTAATCTGATCAAAATATTGATAGAGAATCAATTTGGCTAGCAACAGGGGGTAGGAGATGGTGGATTGGGAACAGGCAGGCAAATCAAATGATGTATATTATATATTACTTAAAAGTGTACTGGTGATGTGGTATAGGCAGATTTATGCACACCGAGAAGCAATTTAAGTCTTAGGTTATGGAAATCCCAGTAAGAGCATGAACACAGTATGGGGAGAAGACAGTTCTAAAAGGTCACAACACTTGAGTTTGGTCTTAAAAACATCATACAATTGCAATTGTTAATAAATAGAAAGATAAAAAAAATTAAGTCTCGAGGAAATTATAAATGTAATATTTGTCATGATAGATTCAACTTTTCCTTAAATTTATGGAATTTTCATTTTGACAAATATTACATAAGAGTTAAGAAAGCTAAAAATGAAGTTTGGAAATACATTGGCCTATGAGAGGTCAAGTTACAAAGAATAGGAACCCTACATCATTTGAAGTATGACAAAGAAAAGCTCTCATTTTTTTCTTCCCTATCAGTACTCAGTGCAAAAGTATAGCATTTATCATATCTGATTAGGGAAATATATAATTGGGAAAAACTTAAAAATGTTGCTCTTTGAATTAGGTGCAAGGTGTGTTCCTTGTTAGCCAAAAGTGAGAATGTATGGTTTAGTTTAAAGAACATGATGACATTGAGGCAGCATTTGACCTCTGATATTTTGGCCTCACTGCATGTGTTTCAAGTACCTTTATCTGCTGAATTATGATATGTGATGTACATTTCTGATCAGATGAAAGCAAATCACTGGATGTCCTTTTTATTTCTCTGTCTTCAATCAGCTGTTTTTAGCTTCAGCACTTTAGTATAATCCCTGCATGGATCTCCTGAAGCTGTATTTACGTAGCTAATTGATATAAAAAGGTGGTAAAGTACAAAAAATGTCATTTACAGCCTTGTGAACTGTTTGTCACTGTATTATCCTAGCATTGTCAAGGAGAGGAATGTAGTTTTCTTTCTTTTTTAATAAAACAAAACAAAACCAGATGTTTGTTTCTTTGAGCAACTTCCTATCTTGCCATGCTAGAAGCCAGTTTTCGAAAGGTAAATGAACAAATACTCTGGAACATATTACAACGATGAAAAGTTAAGTGAATTTATCTTTATTTTAAGGGCACCAAGTAAACCGTTTTTAAAAAAGTAAAGCCTATAAAAGTTTGGATGCATTTATATTTATGCTTGATATATAGTGTACTTGCAGTTGGCTAAGTTAAATCTTTGAAGAACAAGTAGTCCCACAACCATATAACATCTTCCAGACTATAGAAATGCAGGAACACTACCAAAATTGTTTTTTAAGATTGATATGGTCTTGACACTCAAACCAGAAAGGGACTATGTATAATAAAGGAAAATTACAAGTCAATTAATATTAATTGTAAAAGAAAAATTAAATATTCTACACACAAAAAGGACAATATTGACATAGAAATCTGACATAACCAATTGGTTTTAACTTAGAACTTCAAGAATGGTTTTGTAGACACTCCTTTTCCCACTTAATATCCATTCTTCTCTTCTTGCTGCTAATAAAAATTTTTTATTTACTCAGTAATTTCTCCTTTAGATTCACCTTCCATATCTTCCTTTGCAAGTATGCCATTTGGCATAGTTATTTATGAACAATGAGATGTTATCAAATCTACCAGACCATTTGAGTGGTAACATTTTTCTCGCCCAATGAAAGGAGACAGAGGGTTCAGAAACACCCTTTTCCATCTCTCCATTTCCTGAATGATGGCATGATGTCTGGCGTTCTAGCAACTACCTTGCAGTAAAATAACATGAAGATGAAATCCAATAAGCTAGGATATGGGGCGCCTGGGTGGCTCAGTTGGTTAAGCGACTGCCTTCGGCTCAGGTCATGATCCCGGAGCCTCGGGATCGAGTCCTACATTGGGCTCCCTGCTCAACGGGAAGCCTGCTTCTCCCTCTCTCACTCCCCCTGCTTGTGTTCCCTCTTTGGATGTGTTTCTCTCTGTCAAATAAATAAATAAAATACTTTTTAAAAGTATGAAAAAATAATAATTAAGAAAATAAAATCAATATTGTTAGTGATTAAAAAACATCATTTTATAATTTTTTAAAAATCAAGGTAGGAATCAAAAGAAACATTTAAATTGGACAAAGAATATCAGCTTAAAACTTGAAGCAAATATCATAATTGTAGCAGAATATTTGAGTCATTAGCTTTAAACTCATAAAGTGGATTTAAGCACAGCATTACACATGCAACAAGACTAGACTATGCCAAAATTGTACTACTGACTTATAAACATAGAGTACTGAGTGGGGTATCTACTATTTTTTCCCAAAGTTTTGGCTGAAGTGCCAAAGCAGCAAGAATATTAGAGAATCATACCAATATTCTAAAGAGATATACAATTAGACACTAACATGCAGGGCTTGCTTAAACATAATTAATCCTTTTCAAGTCCATTAGAAATCAACCATATTCCCTCATTCCATAGAAAAGATGGTCTAGATTATTCATGAATGTAACTATTTGTTCTTAGTATTCCTTATGCTCAAAGCGAAATATTTTCTGGAGCTTCCTGAAAAGACAGGCATATTCCCAGTGCTTGTCATGGCAGATGGTACCACCTTACTGCATAACTATGGGGACCATTCCATCAACTTGTTCAGTGTACATCTAATCCCACAAACTATAAAACAAACTCACTGTGGAATGAATGCCTGTGTTCTTTGTAGGTCAGACAGATGTCACGATACACAACTGGCATCACATAATGTGATCTCACCAAGGAAAACCAGCTGCCTAAGGGAAGACAACTAGCTCTGGAGGAAAATTTCCTGAAGGCAGGAGCTAAATGTGGGTTGGAAGACACTACCAGAGACTTAGTATTAGGGAATTTTGGTGTGTACATCATCACCAGAGAAGTTTTGAAGAGTCCATTAACAACTGCTTGAAAGAGAGAAAATATGGATACTTGCCACATTTGGACTCATTGACAATGAAAGTCTGAAAAAAATCCAACCTAGATGTGAAGAATTTGACTTTCTTTCTCTTATTTTTTTTTAAAGATTTTATTTATTTGACAGAGAGAAACACAGCCAGAGAGGGAACACAAGCAGGGGGAGTGAGAGAGGGAGAAGCAGGCTTCCCACCGAGCAGGGAGCCTGATGTGGGACTCGATCCTGGTTCTCCGGAATCATGACCTGAGCCGAAGGCAGTCGCTTAACCAACTGAGCCACCCAGGTGCCCCAACTTTCTTTCTCTAAACACTCTATTTTTCTCTCAGTCCAGGAAGATTCAGGGTATCTAAAGGGAAAAGTAGACAACATTACAAAACAGACACACAAAACTCGGAGTTCTATCTCTTCTACCACAGTGAAGTCACTAAACTTGAATTGAACCTTAATGGAAGGGAAAAAAGGAAGCTTGATTTAGACATAAATTTGAAGTTTTTCGTTAGATTAAAAATTTAAACTCCCAGAGAATTATGACAATTATCCAAACTTGTGTTTCTAAGTTAATGTGATCCAAACGCCAGGAGACATGAGTCCTCATTATCCAAAAACTGAGAGAAGAGATTTGACATAAACATAGGAGTTAATGAAAAGAGGGGAAAATAAAGCAAATTTTGTTTGCATTCTGTGAGTTCAAAATTATCAAAATCTGGAAAAATGTTAAGAAATTCCAAATATATTTAGATACTTAATGCATTTTAACATGTTAATCTGTTGGTGTGAATAAATAATGTTAGACTAAATTTATAAACAATGAAGCCAGAATCTAATTTTCCTATAGTCGTCATCATGATAAGAGATAAAACAATATATATTTGTGTGATTCCTCATTCATTTTGTCTTCTAAATATTTTTGACAAGCTATCCATTCTGTCTGGTTTCTTATCTCATATCTTCTATTTGCATTAAAGGATTAAATCTACTTTGGGTTAAGTAGATTGGTGAATTAAGACATCCATGCTCACCCTCAAATTCACCCACATCTTGAGTAAATGTGGGGGACATTTGAAACTGGTAGAAAGCCATGTCAGGGTGTTGGTATTCTCTTTCATATCTCATCTTTTTAACCCTGTGAGATTAGAGGTTTGAAGTCTTTCAGACCTACACTGACGAGACAGAGCTACATTAATGGAATTTCCTTTTCCCTACGTGTGCGTGGCTATTCCAGAGGGAGAAAAAAAAAAATCTCTTCTATAAAAAAACATGGATTTTAGGGCCATTGCGATTAAATAGGCAAGTTAGGCAGAGCCTTATGATACTCATCAATGACACTGAGATTATAAGGTTTGAAGTCATGTCTGCGGTTCTCAGAGTAGAGAAAAAAAGCAAAAAGAGGGAAGAAGGCAGGAAGCAAGGAGAAGGGAGGTGGATAGAGGAAAAAGAGATCACAGACTGGCATTTTGATTATCTTAACTGAATGTTTATGAATGACACAGCTGAGTTTGTGCTACAAAATCATGTTTTTTTTCCAGTTTCGGAGTGGCATATGTTCAACTGAAAGGGTTTAAAAGCATACCAAGATATATTTATCAAGTATATCCAACTTGATAATAGATTTTTAATTTCTTTGTCCTATTTATAAAATCTACCCATCTGGTTAAATATAAAGTCAGAACCAAGGGATCAATTATTTTCAATCCTGGGGTTTATTTTGGATATTTTCTGAGATCCCCCCTGACTCAGTTATTAGTTCTATGTGAGAGGAGTGTATGGTACTGGTTGAAAGCTGCAAAGACCTCCTTAGATGGAAGAAATGAATATTAACCAAGGGACAGGAACAAGCTTACATTTAGATTATGACTGTATAACAACAGAGTCTCACTCGTTTACAGTGGCTGTTCAAATTTATGAGCTGAGATGTTTACATTTGGTATCAGCTATGCCTTGGTTGGTTGTTATCCTAGAATATTTGCAGCCTGTTTACTTTCAAATACATGCAGATAAATAATTCCTGTCAGGACAGCTGGCATCATCTTTTAAATATTCCTTCACTGTCTTTGCCAATGTATGTTTCTTCCTAACTTGTTCAGTTCAGAGCCACCCTGTCATGGTCTTTAATCTCTCTGTGCTATTCCTCCACCAGGATAAATAATGTGAAATGCAATACAGACTTTTCCAAGAAGATTGTTCTATGCAAAACAGGCAAATCGTCATTGAGGTGCAATCGGTATTCTATTTTTATTAACATTTAATATTGATTTTCAAGGAGAAGTCCATGTATTCCTTCGTAATTAGCCATATGCTCTTATGGTTATAAATCTTGAGTTTTTGAAAGTCCTTGCTAACCAAAGAAATAAATAATATTTCTCTTCATACAAATTCTGTTTCACTTTGAATAAAATGAAAATTGTGACATTTTCAACAGTTTGAAAGGACAAAATGTTCATTGGAATGAACAATGCATCGTTTATCTCTTTGAATAACTTTATTTCCAATCCCTATGTAACCTTTCATATTTGGAAGTTGTTCAGTAACGCTGTGAATAATGATATCATTCATCTCCCATCTGAATCAGAGTTAATAATTAGTGTGACTTACATATTAAGAAGCATTCAACTTCTGTCACCAATTGCTGTTGTAACTTCAGTATTGTCCTATTAAAAAAAATTAAAATCCTTTTGATCATCTTTCAACAGTCATCAAATTACTTCATACTTGGCTGTATCTACCACTTAAAAATCAAACTACACATTCAAATTTGTCATCTAGTGTTTTATCTGAAAAATGTGCATTCCAAATATAGTAGCAGGTTGTTAGTAGATCTAAAATGCCATCTTACTTCAAAATGGGAAATATGTGACTCATCTTTGATTATTCATATTCAGAAGTCAAGAATAAAGATGTACCAAGCTAACCTCAAGATCATTATATTAAGTCAGGAGATTAAGTAAAAAAAAGAAAAAAAAAGAAAAAAACAAAAGGCTTTTTGTCTGTGAAAAATAAAGAGACAAAAAAAGATGTCTGGTTTTCAATTAGATAAAAGATCAAAATACTCAAGATATGGTCTTCATTCATTTAAAAATGAAACCCAAAGTGTTACATTATATTTTCACATTTCAGTATGTGTAAAGAGAACTGATTTTAAAACTCAAGTTAGTTTTATCTTTTTATATTATGATAATTTTGTTTATAAAATATAAACTATGCTTTCTCTTATGTACCAAGTATTACATTAAAAGATTATTCTTTTAAAAATTGTGAGAGTTTACTTATGATATTGAATTAATACAGGATAACTTATTTTAGAATAGTGATCTCATGACATTCTAAAGGGCCTGACATTAAGTAGTTTTAATCATATTATTAAAAAATATATATTTGTTTTTTCTAGCCTAATTTATTTGTGATATTCATATTAAAAAATCTCCTTGGCCTTTATGGAGAAAGTCACATATTTATCAGCTATCTTCCTTGGGGCATAAACTAAAACACAGAACTCCTGCCATTTCCCTAATTTAAGGAAAATCTGGTCATAAACCAAATTATACTGAAGTACTTGCTATATTTGGACCTTAGAATGTTTGACAAATGTGTGACTTGTCTTAACTGTGTATGTTGTTCAGCCAAATGTCAATGATTATTATTTCATTATACTGAAAACTCTGGCTTTAAGCCTCCTCTGGCTATAGTACACATCCATGCTATCTAGAAAACTCTTTTATGTAATTATGTGTGAGGCATGGTTACTAAAATAGCTATCACCCAATCCCCAAACAGAACTTTGTACTCATCGTGTTCTATCTTTCAGCAGTATTAGAGGTCAGTGTGAAGAATGCCCCCCCCCTTTTAATGATGTGGAGTTAAAATAGGGAAATGTGCAAAGCTCATAAGATACTTGTTATCCTTTTTCTTAAGCTTAGAGTTAAAACACCCAGTGTTCAAGTACCATGGATAAGGTTTTAGACATACACCACAAATCCCAAAGACTTAAATGGATGACCCAATGGGAGAACAAAAGAATATATGTATCTTTGTTCAGAAAGTAATTCTATTCTTCCAGGGAGGGCCACTCTCTGGTCAAGCACCAGCCTGGAAATGAGAATGATTATTAAAGATAAAGCATCCATCTGGCCAGCCAGACCAGCTGATTCGAAACTTCAGATTATTGGAGTAACATGCTAAGTACAATACAACTCACAGCTTAAAATTTGGTGCAAAACATCACTCTGCTTTCTATGTTCATAAATAATGAGATTGCTTTTTACAAAGTGCTACTTTAACATTTTAAAGCCATATTAACTTTTTTACACCAGGCACTTTTAAGCCTAATTCCAAGTTTGGGGCTCAAGCTGTTTATAAACCTTTTTTGAATGTCTGCAAAATTTTGATAGGATATGCCTAAGTATATTTGGATGGAGAGAGGGTGGAGATTTGTTTAGAAAATATATGTTCTCAATCACAGTCTTAATTAATTGATCCATCCAAAGGCTAAGAACACTATTTTGTTCCATTTTGTTATGGTATCTGGCTGCTTTCTGTCATTGTTCTCTTCCCTCATTGCCCTTCCTAGTGCAGTTAATTATGCTCTGGGAACATATTCCAAATAGCTGAAATGAAAAGTTCCATTTTAATTGTTTTGGCCCATGAGGTAATTTAATAGTGATCTGGGTAAATCCTAAAACACTATTTTTAACAGGGCAACACCCTAATAAATATACTTCCATGGAGCTTTGTTAAATAAGTCTGCAACAGTATGCTACTTGTTTCTAAAACCATTTTTTATTTTACATTACACGGATGTGAAAAAGCTGCCATTCTAACAATTATAATGAGTTCAAATGTCTCCAGTCTCAGAACAACACCAGATGTAACTCATAGGCAAGTTTTTTTTTTAAGAATCTTAACAATGCCTTCTTCCTCCCTCCCCCACTCCACCTTCACCCCACAGGTTCATTGTGGTGTAAGCAACTTGAATGTTGTTGATGTTTTGTAAGTATAATATCCATGTGAGAAAGATGTATTAAATATCATTTGCATGGTTACTTGAATATATTAAAAACAACATAGTTTTTAAAATTGTTATTACACATTTGTCACTTTATTATTGCTTTTGCTCTTCTTCACCTAGAGATTGGGGAAAGAAATTCAAAATATACTCTCCAAGGATTCCTTAGAAGCCCAGTTCATGCTTAATACAGTTTCAAAATATTCTACTAAGCATTATGTTATCATAGAAGTTTTCATAATGCCTACTTTCTTAAAAAAAAGAAAGTATCAGTAATTTTGGACTTAAATAATTACAACTTTTTATTTTTATATAATTTTAGACTTTCAGAAGAATTACAAAACCAGTACAAAGAAGTCTACTAAACCCTTCACTCAGATTCCCTTAATAACATCTTACACAATTGTGTAATAGTTAAAATAAAGAACATAATTGTTATACATTTATATGAATTAAACTGCAAATATATTTGAATTTAACCAGTTTTCCCACCAATTGTCATCTCCTGTTCCTGGTTCCTATCTAGTATCCCACACTGTATTTACTTGTCATGTCTCCATGTTTTTTTAATCCGTGACGGTCCCTTAGTCTCTCCTTGTCTTTCATGACCTTGGCATTTTTTTTATTAATACTGGTCAGTTATTTTATAGAATGTCTGTCAATTTTCATCTGCTTGATATTTCCTCACAATTGTTGCTGCTATAAACATTCAGGTATATGTGCCCCTTTGGATTGCTACCTTTGTATCTTTAGGGTAAATACCCAGTAGTACAATTGCTGGGTTGTAAGGTAGCTCTATTTTCAACTTTTTGAGGAACCACCATACTGTTTCCCAGAGTGGCTGCCCCAGCTTGCATTCCCACCAACAGTATAGGAGGATTCCCCTTTCTCTGCATCCTTGTCAACACCTGTTGTTTCCTGACTGGTTAATTTTAGCCATTCTGACTGGTGTGAGTTGGTATCTCACTGTGGTTTTGATTTGTATTTCCCTGATGGCAAGTGATATTGAATAACTTTTCATGTGTCTGTTGGCCATTTGGATGTTTCTTTTTTTTTTTTTTTTTAATTGTTACAAAATTTTTTTTTCAGTGTTCCAAGATACATTCCCCATTCCCCACACCCAGTGCTCCACACTTTAGGTGTCCCCAGTACCCACCACCAGACTCTCCCATCCCTCCACCCCCCTCCCTCCAAGTCCTTCAGTTTGTTTCTGTGTCCAGAGTCTCTGTTGTTTCGTTTCCCTCCCTAGATTACCCTAGTTCCCATTTACTTTCCTTCTCCCACTGTCCTCCAGATTGCCCCTCATGCACCAGAAGTAAGTGAAACCATGTAATACTTGACTTTTTACATTACAGTTTACATTCCCACCAACAGTGTAAGAGGGTTCCCCTTTCTCCGCAGCTTCTCCAACACTTGTTGTTTTCTGTCTTGTTAATTTTGGCCATTCTGACTGGTGTAAGGTGGTATCTCAGTGTGGTTTTTATTTGAATTTCTGTGATAGCTAGTGACACTGAACATTTTTTTCATGTGTCTGTTAGCCATTTGTATATCTTCTACAGAGAAGTGCCTCTTCATGTCTCTTGCCCATTTTTTGATGTGCTCATCTTCTTTTTGGGTGTTGAGTTTGAGTAGTTCTTTATAGATCTTGGATACCAGCCCTTTGTCTGTAGTGTCATTTGCAAATATCTTCTCCCATTCTGTGGGTTGCCTCTTTGTTTTGTTGACTGTTTCCTTTGCCATACAGAAGCTTTTTATTTTGATGAATCAACAATTATATGCCAATATGTTTAACAACCTAGAAGAGATGGACACATTCCTAGAAACCTATAAACTACCAAGACTGAAACAGGAAGACATTGACAATCTGAATAGACCTATATCTAGTAATGAGATTGAAGCAGTGATCAAAAACCTCCCCAGAAACAAGAGTCCAGGCCCAGACGGATTCCCTGGGGAATTCTACCAAACATTCAAAGAAGAAATAACACCTATTCTCCTGAAGCTCTTTCAAAAAATAGAAACGGAAGGAAAACTTCCAGACTCTTTCTATGAAGCCAGCATCACTCTAATCCCCAAACCAGACAAAGACCCCATCAAA
>PITA01018623.1:7698-39933 GCA_004023965.1 Spilogale gracilis
AAAAAAAAAAAAAAAAAAAAAAAAAAAGCCCACAAAAAGCCTACAACTCACAGATGCTTTGGTCATTATTTTTCCATTATTTTTCTTCTGAAATATCTAATTTCTTAATTCCTTCTTGACATGATATTCTTCATCCCAGACATGGTAGTTTTAGTCTCTACATGTCTAATTTGAGTATTCTTTTTTAATATTTCATGTGCCTATTTAATATATTCTTGATTTCTTCAAACATTGTGAATATATGAAATCCACTTGTGATAGCTATCTTCATCACTAATTCTATTTTCTGTACCATTTCAGTTTGGTTTATATTAATTAATTTTTCTCCTCATTCTGGGTTGTAAATATTTTGTCTAAGTCTATAGTTTATTTTTTCACTCATTTAATAATGTCTTTCATATAGTAGAAGTTGTGAATTTTGCTGAAGTCGCCTTTTCTTTTTCATTTTTGGTTCTGGTTTCTTTTGCCCACTATAAAATCTTTCACTTCACCAAAGGTCACAAAGATTTTATATTTTCTTCAAGAACTTGTAGATTTTCAGGTATGTATTTAATACCAACTTAAAATTAATATTTGCATATAGTGAATTACAAGTAAAGGTATTTACTTATTTATTTGGTTCCAGCACAGTGTATTAAAAAGACTCTTCTCTCTCCATTGGATTCTTTTGACCCTTTTTTAAAAATTGTGTCTATTTTTGGGCTTTCTATTCTGTTCCACTAATGTCTCAGTCTATCCTGACATCGTTATCACACTGTTTTGATACTATGGCTTATCCCCCTCTTACATCCATTGAATTGATGATTAAAAAAATATAGTGATATGGTGAATCCTACTGATTTTAGAAAGTTGAACCAACCTTACATTCTTGGAATAAACCTGACTTGGTCATGATGTATCATTCTTTTTACGTATCATTCAACTCAATTTGTTAATATTTTGTTATGGATTTTTGTGTTTATGAATTATTGGTCTATAGTTCTCTGCTCTTACAATGCTTTTGTCTGATTTGGGTATCAAAGTAATGTTGACCTCATAAAGTGAGTGGCAAACTTCATTCATTTTTTATTTCCTAAAAGAGGTTGTTTAGGACTGGCATGATTTCTTTCTTAAAGGTTGGCAAACTTGCCAGTGTTGCCATCTGTGCTGGGTGTTTTCTTTATAGGAAGGTATTTTAACTATTCATTCAACCTCTTTAACAGAGATAAAACTAAGCAGGTTATTTCTCCTTCACTGAATTTTAATTGTTATTCAAGGAATTTTTCAATTTCATTTCGGTTATCTTATTTATTGACAAAATTATTATTTCTTAATTCCTTATTATTCATATAATATCTGTCAGATCTTTAGTAATGTATCTTCTTTCATTCTTGGTTGCAATAATTTGTGTCTTCTCTCCTTCTTTCTTGTTCAGTCTGGCTAGGGCTTATCAATTTTTTTATGTTTTTCCAAAGAACCAACTTTTGGGCATATTGATTTTCCCCACTATTTTCAGTTTCATTGGTTTATGCTTTTATATTTATTATTTCTTTGCTTCTTTTTTAGAGTTTGTTTTCTTAAGACAGATTATTGATTTAAAACTTTTGGTTTCTAAAATAAAGCATTAAATCTGATTTCTCTGTAGGTACATCTTTAGCTGTATCTTACAAATTTTGTAGTGCACTTTCATTGTAATTCAATTCAAAATATTTTCTAATTTCCCCATGACTGCTTCTTTGACCTATGTATGATTTAGAAATCTGCTTAATTTTTGAAGAAAATTGGGATTTTCTCAAATTTTTCTTATTGACTCATAGTTCAGTTTGAGGTCAGATAATATATTTTGTCTAATTTCAATATTTTCAATTTTTTTCTAAGACCAGGAAGTGATCTATTTTTGTGAATGTTCCAAGTATACTTGAAAAGAATCTATTTTATTGTTGGTAGGTGGAATGTTCCTCTTATTTTCATTTTCCTAAATGGCTATTAACTTTTTGGAAATAAAAACTTCACAAAGAGAAGGAATAGGTCACAAATGTTAGATTCAAAAATCTGATGGTTCAATGGATGAGTTTGAAAAAAAATATTTTATAAGATTATTATAATAGTATGTAGTTAACAAAGTACATGTATATACAATTAATAATGACATAAGAGATCATGTACCAGCAAATAAATGCTGATAATGTATAAGTTATCTCTTCATAGGCTTACCTTCTAATCTGTTCCTAGTATGATCCAATGACTCATTGTCCCTAGCCACACTGGTTTTTAGTTCTTCCAAGCAGCCAAATCTCTTGTTGTCTTAGGATTGGCTGAATATACTCTCGACATGGGAAATATTTTCTCCCTCTTTTTGTCTAATTTCTCTTCTACTTTCAGCATTCGCCTTGAATTCACTTTCTCCAAGAAGCCTTTTCTGACATGCTCTCCAAGATCAGTTCCTCCTGGTATACATTTTCATGGCACCCTGTATGTCTCTTTCAAGAACTTATTATAATTAAAATGAAAAATATAAGAGAAGATTAGGGCAGATTATCAAAGATGTTATGACTTCTCAAAAGGTTCAAAATCATCAACCAAAAAAAGTCACCAAAATGAGACATGAAGCAGCCAACTAAGCTGACTTAATGAACTTAAATTGGTTTTTAATGAATGCCATTTCTCTTTTGAAGACATCTATGAAAGAAGAGTTATACCTTCAGAAGATTTTTAAATGCATCTGACTTCCATGTTCTATGTCTAACACATCCCAGAGAATATAATTTATAAAATGTTGCACATAGCAGGACACACACAAAACCAACCAAAATGAGAAATTCCATCTACTTCTTTCAACTATCCAGACAAATGGATGATTTATGTTTCCCTAAGACATTCCTTGCTTTAGGAAGGAAAATCCATACACAAATACCAACTTTGGCTCAACTTACTTTTTTTTTTCCAAACTGAATCCAAAAATTAATGGCTTATAGTCTATTAGTTTCTTATAAATGTTCAAACAAAGAATATGGGTGAAGAAAGTGAGAGGAAAATCTTTGTCTTTCATGAATATTTGGAACCTTAATTTCTTTTAAATAGTACTTGAAAATATTACCAGGGAGCACTTGTAGGAAAATACATAGAGCTTCCTTGGCAGTGGGGTTGGAAGAGCTGCCTTCCCCATGTCTCTCAGATTCACTTTGTAAATTATGTGAAACACTTTTAGACAGACACTGGCACTCATAAATTATACAGCTCATTTGCATATTCCAGCCATGAGACATTATGCAAAGTGACATGATTTGCATAATGGATTCCTCTTGTCGCTTCACTTGCTGCATGCTTTTAAAAAACAAAATGAAATAAAATGAAAGCATGAAAAGGTGAAAGCATTAAGTTTCCAGCTTTGCCTGTCTCCTTCCCAACTAGTTATCAATTGCTTTCATTTTCTTCAGGGGGAGGGGTAAAAAGGAAAGAAAAATCTACAAACATATAAACAAACAAAAAGAACTTTCACATCAATTTTGTTCTTAATTAAAACGTACCTGCTTTCTTAGTGAAATCCATCATAAATAACCCATTTGAGTCAAGAGAAATGGGAACAAATTAAAACAGAGACAGAGAAAGAAACTTCACGGAACTTCTTCCTTAAAAAAAAGTCTTCTTTAGGTGTGATATTTAGGGAAGGGGTAGCCTTCCTTCTTGTAACTTAAAGATAAAAGGCTTCAGGTGTTTTCTTATTATTGGAAAAAAACATTATGGATGAGAAAAATGGACTAGAGGAGAGATTTTTTCCCCATAAGAACTTCTGAAAGGTTTTCCTGTTTTGAAAGACTAAGAGAGAAGAAAGACAGGGTGTGCTTTGATTATTTAACAAAATATAGAATGGCTATATACACAGTAAGGACGAGGCAGTACCACGTCGACTTCTATCGGCTCTACTCCAATAAGCAGGCAACGTTCCCTCAGCAGTTGCCAGTTTTGCTGTGGGCTTTCCCTGCCCCCCTGCACCAGTGCGAAAGGCAGAGTGTGCCAAGCGGCTGGCGTCTGTACCCTGTGGGAAAAGTTAACTGTAATTCTTCGGCTTTTAAAATCAATTAACCCGTGTGTTAATTAACGTCAAGTCGACGGGAGGAGGAGAAGAAGGGGAGGGAGGGAGGAAAGAAAAAAGCTGCAAGGGCGGATGGCAGAAGAGTTGGCACAGTGCCATCCATTCAGGGGCAACGCCACAGTTCCGTGTGATAGCAGCAGCGGGTATATGTTACGAGGGCCCTGTATGCGGGCCAGACAGTGCGGTAAAGCCAAGGGAGATTATCCAGACCCCCAGGAGCGAACAGAAAGCAGCAACCGAAGGCGCAAGTGCCAGGATTACAGCCTAGGCTGCTCCAACTATGAGCTCTTCCTCGGACCCAGAGACTCGGCTATTTGGGGTTTGGGGGTCTTCCACACCAAAGAGGCACAAAGCTGACCTTAATCACTTTCTTCCTTTAAACTTGATTCTGCCGCAGTGGAGCAAGCACAGCGGATGCTTTCACACCCAGCAAGACAAAGGCCGTCGTCTCCGCCATGACACTGTTCTGTTCCAAGCCGAGGCCGGGATCTTGGACTCCTTGAGAATTCAAAAGGAAACAAGGAAAACAAACAACAAATACAGCAACAAACAGAAAAAATTAACTACCGCCAAAATCGTGTGCCCATTTGCCCATGCCAGGGGTGATCTGGGCATCTGTTGCAGCAGAAGGCGCTTATGTGGGGCTATTTTTTTTTTTTTTTCTTTTTGGGCAAGCTGTTGGTTTGTTTGCTATTCAACTTCGTTTATAATTAACTTAAAAAACCCCCCACCATTCAGCCTAGTCAACAACAAACAAAGAGAAAAAGCAGACATCGGAAGAGAAATGCCATAAGAAGCGGCATGAATACATGCCACAGCCGGTGCCACTTGCCATTCGGAAAACCTCAGGGAAAGATGCCAATTCTACAGCTCGGAAGAAGGCAGAGAAGGGAGCATAAAGGTCTACAAATAGAAATCATAAGGAAAGAATACCGCTTATACAATCCTGGATTGCAACTGCACACAGCTTCTGCTGGGAGAAGAGAGGGAATTTTAAATGGAGACATAGAAGGGTATAAATTAAAAGATAGGCACCTATCAATTGCATTTAGACACATTTGTAAGACTGTATGTGTATATAAATACATATTATTTTCAGACAAATGAAACATTTAGATATGTATTTTTGTGTTATAGGTATGGGTATGAATATAGGTGTATATGTTTATGCATATATACACATAACGTGGGATGTATGCATGTGTGAGGAAAAGGACAGGAGGACAGAGGAGAGGGAAATGTGTGTAAGTGCATGTACATGTGTGCATACCATCCCACTTTTTGACCCAGGTATACACAGAAGACAAAATAAAAATCATACTCCAGCAGCAAGCAGGCAGTCAGAGATTTATCTACATTCACTGCTATCACCAGGGAGATGAATGGGGCCGATCTGAAGCCCTTTTACAAGATCCACTATGGGAGTGAAGGAGGAGGAGGGATGCCACACAGACATGCACAAACTTGAAGGCAGAGAGATTTGGAAGGTGCTACTTAGGAAACCCTGGTGGCACAACGCAGGGGAGAAGAAGGGGAAAGAAGGGGGAAGAGGCTTGTCTCTTTATGTTTCAGGTGGTTGTTTTCTTTAAAAAAAAAAAAAAAAATCTGAAAAAGGTTTCAGGAAACGGCTGGTACTCACGTTGTCTGCGTTGCTGTGGATCCTGAAAGGTGTTCTGTTGGCACCAGGCACTGAGCCAGGGGCAGGCGCTGGAAACAAAAGGGAGAGACCAAAAAAAAAAAATAAAAAAAATTAAAAAAATGAAAAAAATAAAGTCATTCTATGGGAATATTAATTGCTGCTCTTGTGGATTTTACAAAACACACAAACTGTTTTCTTTTTCTTTCTCTCTCTCTCTTTTTTTTTTAAATGTGGATTGGCGCGTGTCCCCTTCGCATGGAATATACAAGTAGTATGGGATTTACAGCCCAGTACGGGACTCAGGATTAACCGCGCTGGCATCTTTTGGGCATATTCTTCCTTTTAATGAATGAGCTTTTGCTGTTAATGAGGAATAATCGTTTGGCTAATGAGCTTTGAAACATTAAGAGAAAAGAGGTTTTTTTCCGTTAATCGCTCTGGTGCAACTGCATGGATGGATTACAAAAGAAAGCAATAGGAATGCAGTACAAAGGGGGGGAACCTCTCCTGGAGTGAGAGAAGCACCGAGATGGGTGATGTGTCCCTGCATCTTTCCTTCCTTCTTGCTCTTTCACTCTCTATGCCAACTGCTATGGGTTTCCATAACTCCGCAATCAGAGTGGATGGTCGGGAAGGATTATTACAAAGAGTGAAGCCTCCGCTGTTAATGTCTCCAGTGTTTAATCATCATACAGTAGAATGGTTTTATGCATATTTCATTTGCATATCATTAAACCGTGTTAGCGAGGGGCATTCAGAGCCAGGAGAAGTACAAAGTTGGGGAGACAGAGAAGAAAAAAAGGTCCCTATGATGCTCATCTTCAAACAGGGATTCGTTCCATGATCTGTCTTCTACTTTTGCTAAAATCATTATGACTTGGAAATCTTTGAAGTTGGATACAACCTTGGATTCTTCTAATCCTGCAGAGCGGTGTGTTTTTAAAAACAGCAGAGATGTTCCTGCACTAGACAATTAAAGGAATATAAACTCCAGTGGGTTGAAACTAGTAGCTCTTTGGGGAATGCAGTGGCAGAGGCTTCTACAAATACCAACAGTTAAAAAAAAAACTAATAAAGAGCATCATATTAAAACAAAAGAAAACGAAGACAAGAAATATTAACACGTGGATTATATTGTTTCTTTTGGGGGGTAATGAACTAAAGAGAATGAAGAAACCATCGGTAATTTATCCCTTCATTAATGAACAGTCACCTTTTTGTATGTGTTTGTTTTTGTCCTTTCTTTTAAGGGGGATGTTGTCACTTTCGAAGTGATTAGTCAATTATTTTGTAGCTCTGATCTTTTTCTCCTGCATCCGACAGGAAAGAAAGGTGGTGGTTAGGGAATATGTGTGTATTGGGGGGGGGGATTTGTGGGGAGAGAGGAATACAGTGAGTTCTTTGTAGATCTAATACATGCACAACATATTAATTGGGAGCTTTTAAAGCTCCCTCAATAGGCTATTTCATTCCTGGTAAAAGAGCAGCTGGTTAGCCACTGTTGGTGACTCTTCAAATATCACTTTAAGTATTTTTATTCTGTCGCTGTTGTTGTTGTCTTATTTTGTTTTTCCTTGGTCAAGAATTAGAATATAATGTCATCTCTTCTTTATCAATTCTCTTCTCTCTTCCATCTTTTCCACTTCCAATTTCCAAACTGTAAAACAATGTGGGTTTAATATTGAATTCTAGTGTACACAGTCTAACTGGAACAACTTGATTTGGAAATGAGATGCTGTTTTATATTTAAATTATCCCCACTCCTCCCTTATCCTCCAAAGCTTTGTTCTGTTATGAATATTCAGATGAGGCATGATGTGATTACACTGTACAATTACTCCTATCCATAGTGGTGGCAGGAGCTGCTGGGGAGGCGGGGAGGCAGAGAGCCGGGGAGGCAGAGAGCCAGAGAGCCAGAGAGTCTCCAAGCCAATGCGGAGTTTGTTTTCAGTATTTTTTCTATCTCCTTGGCGCTGCGGCACATGCAGATGTCGCTGTTGTTCTTTATAAAGCCCTAATGATATGCAAAATCATAACGACTCGGTTTGGATGCAAAGCATCAGTGAAATATTATTAATGTCTTTAAGAAAAGGGGAGAGAAAATCCTGACTGAAGGAATGTCCACATAAATTATTTTTATTTAAATGAATTCAAAGGATGGGGTGAGGGCAAGTCAGAAGGAGTCACATGGAAAACATGCATAATATTAATATGCATAAAGAGTTCTCACCGAGGAGGAGAAGAGGCTCCTCAGTGCAGCTCATGGGACAAACAAATGGTTCATTAGGAAATAGCTTAGAGCGACTAGAGCATTTTGCTATTTCAATTTTTTCCTTATTTTAAATGAAGAGTCAGACAGATGTGTTTTCTTTGCATGGCAGCATCAAGATGGATCCAATCTGTGAAATTTGCTGCCCAAATAGCATTTCTAATGGAAACTGGAACTAAACAAGGGCACGGATATGGAAGGGAGAGGAGAAGAGAGAATATATGAAGAGGAGTATATTCAGAGCCACAGCATAATGTTTTGTAGTACGGGAGGTTTTCAGAAACCATCTTTACTTCATTAGTCTCAGATGGGGCTCCTGTTGCAGGGAGCTATCAGGGTTTATCAAGATGACCATCGAGACAGGCCCTTCTAGGTCTGAGGCTGAGGAAAGCAGCGGCAACTTGGTGCCTGTCCCCCACCAAGCTGTCTACAGCTCGGAAGCCAAAAGCACAGCTACTCCTAATTTGGGGATGCAGTAGAGTGCCTCCTGGTCCAGGTATTTGTGACAGAGGGAATTCTTGGTGCTATCATAGTATACGTTGCTAAAGAGTAGATGGAATCATCTGGGTGCTTAAGCAGGCCTAATAATATCATTGCTGGTTAATTCTCAGGGTAAAGATGACTGCGGTTTTTCTAACATTTTCAGAATGTTGAAATTACCAGTGGGGATTACTGCATGTTTACGATGAATAGGGATGAACAAATAGTGAATGAGCCTATTGGGTAGATTCAAATCTGATAAAATATTTGGAATATTACCAACAGCCTTAAAAGGTTAATAAAACTGAAGCAAGAAGCAGCAGTAAGAAAAAGAGAGAGAGAGAGAGAGAGAGAGAGAGAGAGAGAGAGAGAGAAAGAGAATTCATTACTTCCTTGGTTAGGTGTACACAGTTCAAATTACTTTAATAATTTAGGTTAAAACAATTCTATACTTCCATTTGAATTACCTTAAGACAAAGACAGTTTGGCTCTGGTATGTCTACCTGTACAAATTTCTATTGAATGCATAATGTTAACCTAGAAGTGTTCTTTATATAGATATGAGCATGTAAGCCTGTTCTAAATTCTGCTGCTCTTTACCCATTAATCTCCAATATTTCCATTTTTGAGTTCTCCTTATATATGCACACATGTGTGCGTGGACACAGACACACTTCTCAACTGCTATAGATTCTCAACTGGTGAATTGTACCAAACTATAGCGTACAATGACATGATTATGTGCAGAATGGCTATTCAATATGAATCAGAATCAGGCCTTTATCCTTTAATTTTTTCCATTTTTGTTGACAGAATTGTGGCTGTTAAATATTAAAACAATGTATGTAAAGCATTTAGCATAGTATTTGCTCATAAACACTAAATAATGTTATATTTTATTGTTGTTATATTATTGTTACTTTACTGTATTGGTTACTATTTAAGAGAATAATATTGGTTAATATTTGAGAGAAATAGGGAGAAATGGGGAGAGGGCAATAACATTCAATCTTTACTATGGAGCGATTCATGGAAAAGGTTTAATGAGAAAGCAGTAAACAGGTTTCCATGGTGGATAAATAGTGAATGATCAATAATCAAAAGTCAAACTATAGCTTATATTAATGCAGTTCATAAAAGACCCTTGAAAACTTTCCTTTAAAAAATCTATGTGTAATTCTGAAATGATGATCATGCTGCATGGAATCCATAGTCTGATAAGAGTTCTAGCATGGTTATATACATACTCTCAGTATGGTAACTGAGAGATGCTCATTATTACCACATTGACAGGGCAATGGCAACTTTAAGTACTTTTTTGTAAAAAAATTTTTTTGAACATGTAAAATATTAACTACTTTAAAATAATAATTTAAATAATTTAGAAAGCAAAAAGTTTCTTGTTGGTCCCTTTTCAAGCCATGAGTTTTTGTGGTTTTTTTTTTTAAAGATTTTATTTATTTATTTATTTATTTATTTATTTATTTATTTATTTATTTATTTTTTAAAGATTTTATTTATTTGACAGAGAGAAACACAGCCAGAGAGGGAACACAAGCAGGGGGAGTGAGAGAGGGAGAAGCAGGCTTCCTGCCAAGCAGGGAACCTGATGTGGGGCTCGATCCCGGGTCTCCGGGATCATGACTTGAGCCGAAGGCAGCCGCTTAACCAACCCAGGCACCCCTTCAAGCCATGAGTTTTTAACCTCACCTCCAAATTGGTAATTACTTTTATTGTTCTATCTCTTTTTTTTTTTATTGGTCTCTCATTTACCCTTCCAGACATAATATGTTATACCTAGATATTAATATTAATATATTTTCTTTCCCATTTTTTGTATACAAATGGTAGTTTTAAAAAAACAGATTTTTTTTACGAATGCAGTAATTTTACCTGTGAATAGATCAAATTTTCACTTGAAGTAATAATGTCCATTAATTTTTGTCTTTAACTTGTCTTATTTTATTGGTGAGGACTTCTTTTACCATGTTGAATAGAAGTGGTGTGTGGTGAGAATGAACATTTTGCCTTGCTTCCAACCTTAGGGGACATCGTTGCCTTGTTTCTTAACTTTCGGGAGAAAAAATTCAGTCTTTCATCATTAAGGAAAGTGTCTTTATCAAGTGGAAGAGGTTTCCTTCTTGCTAAGTTGCCAAGAATTTTTTAAAATCATGAATGGTTGTTAAATTTTGTCAAATGCATTTCTGCCTCTATTGAAACAGGTAACAGTTTAGAGTTGCTGCCATGGTGAATTTCAATGACTGATTTTCACGTTAAACCAACCTTGCAATCATGGGACAAATGCTACTTGGCCATGATTAATTGATCTATCAATCATATATATATGTGATATGTATAAAAATATATTGCATATTTGACCTGTTAGTATTTTTTGTTAAGGATTTTGAATCCATGTTCACGAGAGCTATTGATCTATAATTTTCTTTTCTTGAACTAACTTTGGCATTGTTATCAGGGTCCTGCTGACTTTATGAAATGAGTTGGAAAGTGTCCTCCTCCCCTAATATGCTGAAAAAGTTTGTGTAACATTGTTATTATTTTGTCCTTAAAAGTGTTGGATAGAATATACCAATGAAGCTACTGGGCCTACAAATTGAGGGTAATTTTCCAATCACAAATTTGATTTTTAAGAAAATTATTTAGAACTTCAGATTTTCAGTTTCTTGTGTCAATTTTTGCAACTTTGTTTTTCAAAGAATTTATCCATCTCATATTAGTTATCAGACTGATAGGAAAAAAGTTGTTCATAATATCCTGTTATTATCCTATCTTCTTTGCTTGTCAAAATTTTAGTAATGTCCCACTTTCACTTGTGATATTGGTGATTTCTATTTTTTTTCTTTTTTGGGGATTCAGTCTCTTAAAAATCAATTTTTTAATCTTTTCAAGGAATCAACTTCTGTCTGTTGAATTTCCTTTGATTTCTACTCTTAATTTTATAACTTCCTTTCTTGTACTTACTTGGGGTTTAATTTGCTTCTCTTTTTCTAGATCTACATCAAATCTTAGTTAGATAAGTAATTTTACACTTTTGTTCTTTTCTAATATAGATGTGTAGAGCTATTTGCCTCCCTCTCAGAATTGTTAGTGCATCCTACATAATTTCATAGGATGTGAATTCATCATCATTTATTAGAGATTTAAAACACAGTTTCTCTTGCAATTTCTAATCAGGCACACATATGTTATTTAGGAATATGGTGCTTATTTCCAAGTATTAGTTATTTTCTAGGCACCTTATTACTATGGATTTCTAACTTTAGACTACTGTATTCAGGGGATACATTCTGTATAATTTCAACTCAAGACTTGTTTTATGGCCTGATATATAGTCTACCTTTTTGAAATTCCATATGTACTTGAGAAGATATTCTGCTGTTGATTTCCTGTATTATACAGTTGATTTCTATTATCTTCTGTTCTTGCCTTCTTCCTTCTACTTTCTTTGGTTTCCTTTCTATTCTAATTTCCTACGAAGGTATTTATACGATTGATTTTAAGTCCATTTTTCTTTTTAAATATTTGTTTAAAGGCTCTTCTCCACCCCCCAAGCATAGCTTTAGATATAATTCCCAGGTTTTCATATGTCATATTTTCATCATTACTTGGTTCAAAATTTTTCCAATTTACATCATAATTTTCTCTTTGGCCTATAGGTTATACAGAACTGTAGGGCTTAAGTTTTAAGGATTTTACCCTTTTTTTAAAAAAAATAATTTTTAAGGATTTTATCTTTTTTTTAACATTCTCTTAAAAATTTTTTTTTGAAAAAAATTTTTTTTGGAGCATTGTTCACATACGATGTTATGTTAGTTTCAGATATACAACACAGTGCTTCAACTTCTCTCTATGTTATGATATTGTCTTTTATCCAAAATAACAATTTTAACAGAATTAAATCCATTTATATTTAATGTAATTGTGGATATATTTTAATATATATATATGTCACCTTATTATTTGTTTCTTATTGTTCTACCTGATTTATGTTCTTTCATTTTTTTGTGTTCCTTAGGATTAATGAAAATATTTTTTCTTATTCCATTTTTTCTTTTAGCTTATCAGTAATACATTTTGCTATTAAGTGTTACCCTAAACATTACAACACGCATCTCTAAACTTACTATTACATTTATTTATTTATTTATTTATTTATTTATTTATTTATATTACTACATCTATTTATTATAAATTAGTGCTTTAATCATTTCTCACACAATATTAGAACTTCAGTCTCATTTTTACCCTCTCCTTCTTTTATGTTTATTCTTAACATGAATTTTAATTGTTCGTGTATTTTAAATCTCACATATTTTAATTTTTTTATTGCACAGTCAAAATTCATTCAGAGTTACCAATATATATATTTTGTGCATTGCTCTTTATTCATTCCTCCATGTTCCCTTCTGGGATTGCTTTCCTTCTATCTAAAGAATCCCTTTGCTTTTTTGGGGCGGGTGTGCAGCTCATAAGTTCTCTCCATTCTTGGTTGTCTATAAAGTTAATTCATCTTCAGTTTTAAAGGATGTTTTAACTGAATACAGAATTCTAGATTGGCAGGTCTTTTCTTTCAGTATTTTAAAGATGTCATTCGGGTGCCTGGTTGGCTCAGCTGTTGAGTGTCTGCCTTTGGCTCACGTCATGATCCCAGAGTCCCAGGATGGAGCCCCACATCGGGTTCCCGGCTCAGTGGGAAGCCTGCTTCTCCCTCTCTCACTCCCCTTGCTTTGTTCCTTCTCTAGTTGTATTTCACTATGTCAAATAAATGGATAAAATCTAATAAATAAATAAATAAATGTCATTCCATTGCCTTTGGGTCCCCATCATTTCCATGAAGAAGTCAGCTGTTAGTCTTATTGTTGCTTCTATGAAATAACATGTCTTTCTTTACCTTCATTTAAAGTTTTCTACTCATCTTTTATTTTCAGCATTTTTACTGATGTACTTTTGTGTGCTTTTCTTTGTATTTCTTGTGATTGGGCTATCTGTGCCTGGAAAACTTTTATCCCTTTTGGAAACTGCTGATTCTTATAGCTTAAGCATTCCTTTTACTACAATCTCTCTTTTCCTTGTTCAATTCCAATTACACGTATGTTAGACATTTTTGATACAACTCATATATATGTTATGCTGTTTATTTTCCATTCTTTTATCTCCTTATGCTTTGGCTATTTTTTACTGATCTATCATACAACAATCCTCTCTTCATCTGTTTCCTAGGTGTTAAACCCACTTATTGGTGCCTTACTTTAGGTTATTGTGTTTTTTTCAGTTCTAGAATATGTTTGATACGTTTTTGTGAGTTGCAGTTCTTTTTTTTTTCTCTAAAATATTATCATTATAGAGGTAACTAGCTATTTCTGATAACTCCAATATCTGGTTTTATGTGAATCTGTTTCTACTATCTGTTCCCCACCCCTACTTTTGGTTCTGATTCTTGATATTCCTGGGAAATATTAAATTGATGCCAGATACTGTGTGTGAAAATTTTACAGGCTTCAAATGATAATATCTTCCTCTGAAGAAAATGAACTATATCATTTAAGGCAAAAAGGCAGAAAGGTAGAACCAGGGCAGATCACCTCAATCTAGTAAGTGAATAAGTTGATTTAAAGGTAGACTGTAGTCTTTGTAAAGCTCAGATTACATCTGGTTCACCTCATCATCTAGATCTCATTTCCTTGACAGCTCTTGAACTCCAATTTTTGGCTTCCTAGCGCTATAAAAATGTTGAAAGATTTATTTAACTTTCAGTAGCTTTCTGATCTGCTTTTTAGCATCTTGTCTTAAACAAGGAAAATTGAAAGACTGCGATACACTCTGATTATGAAATTCTTTTAAAATAATACCATCAAAAAAGGAAGGGAGGATATTTTTTCTTTGTGAATCTATGTTTATTCTGAGTGATCAAAACTCCCTTTTCCAAATGTATGCAAAAAATTAACTTTTAAATGATTGACTTCACAATTGGTACAACATTTCTAAAAATCGGGAACGATTTTTTTCCTCTTGTTCAGGCTTTTGGCAGATCTTCCAATTTGCTTTATTTTCTTAAAAATGTGTAATTCCTCAAGGCAACTGCAGATGTAGTTCCACAAGCTCACTTCAAAATATCATAGTACCTTTGAAAGTAATGTATCTGGGACAGAAGGCTTGAATTCCAACAATTAGTTCTCTTTTTATCTCTTTACCCAGTCTTGGGCTATAACCCCTATTAACAAATCTTATTCTTGTCCTTTTTTATCTGAAGTCATTCTTATTGACAGAAAAAAATGAAGAATAATTCATTCTCTCTTTTCCTCAGTCCCTCCTATTCTTTTAGTAATTTCTAAACAGAACATCAAAATTCTGCTGTAAGTCTCTTTTACTTTCCTCCCAAAATAGCCCCTAAATTCTCTCTATGTTCCTCCTTATAGCTCTTATATTCATTTTTTATCTATAATTGATCAAATAAATGCCTAGAAATCACATTGCTCTTTTTCACCTTATCTGACATTTAAAAAATTTTATTCATCAATTACTAAGTTCCTATTAATGTACTTACTATGTCTCAGACCCAGTGAAACAGAAAGATATAGTTCTCCTTTAAGATTGGCATGCAATATAGCAATAAGCCAATTACAATACAATGTGATATGTGTTAGTTATAATTTTAGTGTTGTTTTGGAGGTCCTCCTATTTTTCTTGAGCTACCTTTCTAGAGATGATGTCCCTAAAGTTATATTAATCCTTAATCTGAATATTTAAAAATCTGCCTTTCTGAAGTTCAGGATAAAAATGCCCAAAAGAACTTACTGCAATGATGGAAATGTGACGTGGGTAGCCACTAGATAGTACAACTGAAAAATGGAATCTTTAATTTATTTAATTTTAATTAAGGGACTAATTTATTGGATAGGTAGCTGTAGGGTATATGTCTGTTTATGTCCAATATTCATCATTCCTGGATATTTTAAGCTCTAAGATTAAATGACTACTTTCTTCCTGGGTTCTAACTTTTTTCTACATCTCTGAGAAGTTTTCACTTGTTGTTCAAAATTAGAACATATAATTTGTCTCCCAATCATTTCTTTCATCTACTGAGGATGCAGATTATTAGCAAGGTAAACCATGAATCTATCAGAAATTACACTTTCAGTATAAGACTTTGAGTATGCATTTGAATAGTTGATTCTATATGACCATTATATCATGAGCTTGTACTTTTTTCAGGATCTGAATCAGGATTTCTAGATACATAATCTTTAGTTAGCCAAGAAAATTGTAGAATATCTACCCTAAGTAATACCTATTTTTATGTTTACTTCTAATACTTATTTTTAGGCTTAACCAGATGCTTTCTACCATGGTTTCACTCCAATTTTGTCCCTTACTGACATAATAGTCACTAATGAATGCTAAAGTTGGGAATGTAGTTTATGATCATGGAGAGATTACAACCAACTGGCCAATTTAGGGATTAACGACAGGACTTAACTCATTATCACAAAGTTTGTATGTGCTTCTTTATGTGTGGAAATACATACAAAGATAATACATATATTTCATAACCTTGAATGAAGAAGATAGTGTTTTTCAGAAGTCTAAAATAAATAATGAATGTAACATAAAGAAATTAGTTTTATGAAGTGACTGATATCCAACCTAGAGAATTAATTACCGAAGAAGATTTAAAAGTTTTTTTACTGGGTTTTTAGAAAAAAACTAAAAAAAATACTGTTTTAATAGAATTAGATGTTATGTTTTCTGAAAATGAATGAGAGGTAATAGAGATATCATCTGTCCTCTCATAATATCTTTCAAATTGAAGTACTGTGCATGTTCACAGCATACATGAAATGTTTGAACTGATTTATAGAGAGAGACTTAATTTTTTCCTAATGCAATACAGATGGGGATTTAATTTTTTTTCCTAATGAAATAGGTCTGGTTGTCAATATTTTAGTGGACATGAATGTGTAGGGATAATAGTTCAGGCTATAGATTAATATAAAGCTAGGAATTCTGTAATGTGTAGTTCTTTTTTTTTTTTTTAATTTATTTGACAGAGGGAAACACAGCTAGAGAGGGAACACAAGCAGGAGGAATGAGAGAGGGAGAAGCAGGCTTCCTGCTGAGCAGGGAGCCTGATTGTGGGGTTCAATCCCAGGACTCTGGGATTATGACCTGAGCTGAAGGCAGATACCCAACAACTTAGCCACCCAGGCACCTCTGTAATATGTAATTCTAATTATGGTTTCTGACCACAAAAATATGTTTGCAGCTTTCCCATGGCAATTATTTTAAGAGATTCTTTTTGGCAATTATTTTAAGAGATTCCAGGTGTCAGTCAACATATTCAAAACAACTTTACTTTAAAATTTTTAATGTTAAAAAATTTAAGATTCAAAGCATATAATTAAGGAATTAAGTCACATTAGAAACTAATTTTTTACTTTGTTATAGGCTTCACCTGGAAATAATAAGCTCTTTTATATATTTAAAATATTATGTCTTTAAAATATTAAAACTTGTAAGTTTTCAGGAAAACATTTGTTACACAGAGTAAAATATACCTATATTTGGATAAAAGTCCATAATTATTGGAAAGGGTATATAAAGGTGCTTCAAATTCATTACTACTATTATAATTTACCTTATATTTCTCTAGGACTTTACAATGTACAAAGCACTTCTATACAAACCATTTCTTTTAAAAGAAAGGCATCACAAGAATACAAACTGACACTTTTGTTCTATGAATAATGATACTTTTAAAATTAAAAAAAAAACTATGCCTATCACTTTACAATATAATAACAGCATTTGTTTTGCTGAGCTTCTTAAAAGGCAGTATGGTCAACCACAGGCTTTGGTGTCATTAAGACCTATGTTGGAATCCTAGTTGTCAATATGTGTCTTTGCCAGTTGCTTAACTTACATATGCTTTATTTTCCTCATCTGTGAACTTGAAATTTTAACCTAATTGAGTAAGATTAAGGAAAAAAATTTATATATCCTAAAGCAATACCTAGTATACAGTATTAATCAATCATTAATAATAATGATAGTAATAGTACCTACTACTACTAAAATTATCTGTTCTTTCTCATTGACCTTTATAATATTTCAATAAAACTGAATATGCAAAGGAAATAATTAGATATGAGACAATGACTGGTCAAATATATATCAAGTCAGGAAGAGAGTTAGAAGTAAAAATCAGTTTCAGAAGCAAATTAGGTACTACAACCAGGAAATGGAACACATTAGAGGATGTGATATGACACCCACACGGGTTTGAATTTATAATGTTTCAATAGGATAGAAAGTTATATTGATGGCATCACAGATAATTTTATCTTAGGAAGAGTAAAATTGAAGCACATGTGATGTCAATGTTGAATGAAAGAAGAAAATGCAATAATATTTGTGAAATAAGGAATAGTATATAAAATGTGGCAGGATGCATGGAACATGAGGCTGGAATAATTTGACTTGTATAAGTAAATTTTCCCACTTAGATTTATCATATGGGTTATGAGAATGAGGATAAAAGTTTGACCTACACAAATTTTACATAAAAAAACTGTTCCAGAGTAAAAGACCCTGATGAGTCTTCTTATAAATATGTGTTGTCAATTAAACAGGGAGCCTCAATTTAAAATATTTATTGCTTAATCTATCATTATTATATAAATGACTAAATTATATGTCCTATTTGTATCAAATTAATACCATCTTTGCATTAACAACAATTGTTTTGATTTTGTCTTGATGTTTCTCTTTAGAATGTTTAGACAGAGAATTAACATTATTTGAAGGTCCATTATATAGGTATTTATATAAACTATGTACTTTTATAATGCTCATACATAGTGGAAGTAACATATAAACAAGATTTTTTTTTAACTTGTAAGCAAATGTTCTATTCCCATTCTCTTCATGCTTTTTCCAGATTAAATATACTAGGCTCTAGTAGAAAATTCAAAATGTATACTAAGTGAAGACAGTGTGTGAAAGAAATGCAGAACTAAGTTAGTACCATGGGATAATGTATGTATCTGATTATTGGTAGGCACTTAAGAAACATTGTTCAGGCATTCCCTAATTCATCCTTTTTGCCCTCCCCCAAAGGAGTTCAGAATTTTTAGGGGTTCATAAATTATATAGAAATATCAAGTAAGAATAATAGTACCTTGCTTGAAAACATCCTAACAGCTGTGCAGGGCACACAATCAGTACTCAATAAATGTCTGACTTATCAGATTTAAAAAATGAGTCATTAAATATTGAAAATCATTTCATGGCACAGAAAGCAAATCAGCCAACATTCAAAAATAAAATACACAGTTATAAAAAAGACAAGAACAGTAAGATGTTGCTATATTATCCTTATCTTTTATGATTCCCCCAGACAAAGGATGTCAAAGCAAAGAGGGAACCATATTCGCTCATTGTAAGCATACATTTAGTCTACAGATTTAAAGGCTGTTTTGCACACACGGTGTGTAGAAAGACAGGTGATTGCTCTCAGTTACAATTCCAAAGTCCATCTTCTTTACCTCATCAATTTGCAGCTCAGTAGGGGTGAAGGTAAGGGAAGAGTTATAGTAGACTCCCAAGAGCAAGGGGCTGTTTTTTGCCTGTCATTCTACCAACCTCCCAGAATAAATTGCTACTTAGAAAAAGGAAAGCCAAACATTTATGAAACATATTGCTATTTAGAAAAAAAATAAGAATTGTTTTGCAAATAGTAGCACTATTAAAAGAGGGAAGAGAGAATAGCATCAGTCATTTTATATTACATATAAGCAGTTTATTAAAGAATTAAATATTTATAGACTATAAAGCAAGGCAGGCGATGAGTCGCAAACAGCTTACTGAGAAGTACATTATAAAACAATGAGTCTGTCAGTGATTGATAAAGAATGGGGAGAGCAAATGCTTTATAAAATTCCTAAGTTAGCTATGCATTTCCAGACTAGCAAAATAGGACACGGTAGCCAGCAATGTCACATCAACTCAAGCTGTTGTATTTGCTAAAGGTCTTCAGTGAACAAAATGTATACTTCTGCTTTGATCCTTCCACCACTGTCTAATATAGGGGAAAAGACGCAAAGCGCACATAACTCCTACGTAAGGACTTTATGAATACAATTCCATATTAATAGGTATTAGATCTAAGATATCCATATAACCAGCCTCATTTTTTCCTTTTTTCCCATTAAATAAGGCTGTGGAATTTTGAAGAAAGATATCCATCCCTTCCTTACAGAATTACATTCATTAGAGACCAGATCACCTTATCTAATCCATTTAGTTCACAGAGGAGGCAACCGAGCTAAAAGTGGTTAAGTGATTCATTCACATTCACACAGCTACTTAACAACAGGATCAGGATTAAAAGGCCTCCTATTTCTTAGATCAATATTCTTTCCATAGCATCACCTTCTTTCCTCAATTCCTTTTTAAAATTAGAATTCTAAGCTTTTCTGTCCACAAAACCATTCCTTAGTTAGAAATTGTGAATTCTTTTCTCATAAAGTTTTATTTCCAATCCAGTTTGGAAAATGGTTTTGTGAAGAGAGATAAAAGCTCTAAGTGGATAAAACTTTAGTCTATATATTCTCTGAGAGAAATGGAGAATATAATCTTCCTCTCCAAAGTCATTCTAGAGTTTGCAATAATAGGATGCTATTAGTGAAATGTTGGCTCTTTCTTGGATAAATTGATGATATAGCTTTCTTTCATGAACTAAATAGCTGCGAGGATGGTTTTTTTCCATCCTTTATGAGAATGACTGGTCAAGACCCTAAAGGTGGTCATAATTTTAAATGCCAGAAGAAGTCATCTCTTCCTGACTTTGTGAAAGTCATAATTATCTATATGTTCTAGATACACTAATTTGGAATTCTATTCTTTTATGTTCTATGCCTTCAAATTTAAACAGTTATTTGGTTTCTACATAATTGAGCTTGAAATTCCACTTGCTGCCTGTAAATTGAGCAGCATACACATTGTGAGTCAAATAAAATTATATATCAAATCTGTTGTGCCTATTCAGAAGTGAAAGCAGTAGGTAGTTTGTAAAAAAACCAACCACTGATGCTCCTGCCAATAACCTCACCACTATTTTTTACAAAGATCTAACTGAGAGAGAACAAGTGCATGTGTGGGGTGCGGGTGGGGGCAGAGGGAGAGAGTGTCTCAAGCAGATTCCCCACGGAGTGCAGAACCCCACATGATGTTTGATCTCATGACCCTGAGATCATGATCTGAGTTGCTATTTTATTTATTTTTAAAAGATTTTATTTATTTGAGAGAGAGAGAGAGAGAGAGAGAGAGAGAGAGAGAAAGAGAAAGTTAACAAGCAGAGGGGAAAGGTAGAGGGAGAAGCAGACTCCCTGCTGAGCAGGGAGCCTAAGTTGGGACTCAATCCCAGGACTCTAGGATCATGACATGAACTGAAGGCAGATGCTTAAAACCCACTAAGCTACCCAGGTGCCCTAAAATCTATTTTGAATGTCTTGTCTAAAAAGTTATCTCGGGGTGCCTGGGTGGCTCAGTTGGTTAAACAACTGCTTTCAGCTCAGGTCATGATCCTGGAGACCTGGGATCGAGCCCCATATCGGGCTTCCTGCTCAGCGGGAAGCCTGCTTCTCCCTCTCTCAGTCCCTCTGCTTGTGTCCTCTCTCTCGCTGTGTTTCTCTCTGTCAAATAAATAAGTACAATCTTTAAAAATAAATAAATAAAAAGTTATCTCAAATGTGGGGCCTCTGGGTGGATCAGTCTGTTAAGCATTTGACTCTTGATTTCACTTCAGGTCACGAGCGCTCAGGGTTGTGAGATCGAGCCCCACATCAGGTTCTGCACTGAGTGTGGAGTCCTCTTAAGACTCTCTCTCTCTTTCCTTCTGCCCCTGTCCCATACTCAGGCATTCTCTCTGTCTCAAGAAAAAAAAAAAAAAAGCCCAGTTAAATCAAAATTCAAAGTTAACTTCTATCAGAAATGAATCTATAGGTCAAAGACATAAAAATAAATATCAGAAACAACACTGACAAAAACACTAACTAATTAAGGTGATTCAACCTTTAGAAGCCAAAAAATACTCCATTATGTTAATGAGTGTTTTGCTTCCTAAGTGTTCCCTGAAGAGTTTGGCTCAATGTGTTGCAGGAGCCAAACCTGTAATTAAAAATAAAATGCTAGAACCACTGAAAAGGCATTCTACATGAGAATGAATCCACAAAACAATCTCTTATATGAAACTATGGTACACTCATGTTAGACATTCTATGTATAGTCCTGAAACCTTAAAATACAACATTAGGGGTGCCTGGGTAGTTCAGTTGGACCCCGAGATCATGACCTCAGCCAAAGGCAGATGGTTAACAACTGAGCCACCCAGGTGTCCCTATAGATGTTACCTTTAATTCTATTTAATTTTCAATAGGGGGAAAGTATGTATCAGTAAGTGTATTTAATCACTAAAAAATTTAACAAAGGAAAATCTAACAGCTCTAAAAAAAAACAAAGTCAAAGATTAGGATGGTCCTACTTTGTGACTTAAACAACGATAAGCCACAGTATCAAGATCTCTTCCAATAATCTTATAAATCAAAATTCTATTGCAGAAAATAACAGCTAAAAGCTGTTGCTATTTGGTACTGTTCTGAGGAATTTATCAGGACTCACTTTCTGTTATTTTCACACTTCAGAACCAGAGTTCCAAAGGGCAACTAGTATACATTTATGTGTAGTATAGAAAAATAAGCCCAAAATGTTAACAGACTGAAAACCTTACCATCTTGGACCTAAGGTATAAAGATCCATTATGGAAGGAGATGTGTTAATGAAGATAGTAAATTAGTAGGCTTGAGAATCAATTTCTTGGGTCTTAAGGTTTTCCAACTCAATCTGATAACGATAAATTCATTTCTGTGAAAATAAAAAGCACAAACTAAACCTGTAATTCTTGGGGCTGTTATTAGGAGCTCTGAAAGCCAATTGTTAACAATTAGATAAGTCAAAAGTCCATAGACAACTGAAGACCATGGACTTTTCCTGTGTTTTCTATATATATATTTTTTCCATGCTGGCCATTAAAGAAAGGCTGTACTTGCTTGTTTGTCCCTAGAAAAATTAAGTATCAGGATGAAGCTATTTTCCCTAAAGAATGACCAGCAGGCACCTGGGTGGCTCAGTGGGTTAAAGCCTCTGCCTTCGGCTCGGGTCATGATCTCAGGGTCCTGGGATTGACGCCCCACATTGGGCTCTCTGCTCAGCAGGGAGCCTGCTTCCTCCTTTCTCTCTGCCTGCCTCTCTGCCTCCTTGTGATCTCTTTCTCTGTCAAATAATAAATAAAATCTTAAAAAAAAATGACCAGCAATGTCAGGTTTTTCTCTGTAAATTGAAACAGAAGGAGCTGTCTCATTTGCCATAGGTCTCAGAGAAGGCTATAGCTTTAAGGCAGTTAATTCTCATGTACACATGGTAAGAAGGGACGGGCTGTTGTTCTACAGAGTTAATTCTGAGAGAAAGATATGGATCTTCAGGCAATGTCTGCAAACAATAGATTCCAAAACGTGTGTGGAACAGCCAAAATGGTTTATGTGTAAAGTGAGCACCAGCATATGATTAACTGTTTGTGGACGACAGTGTAATCAAACTCCTGCGTGCGTGTGCATGTGTGTGTAGCCATTTATTTTTAAGTACATCAAATCTGTAAGATATTAAGAAAGAGCAAAATAATACCTGACATAACATAGATTTTAAAAAAACTATCTTAATTATTGATACATGATGTATGATGAGGAAAAGTAACATTTAAGGAATTTAATACAAATGACAACAAAAATAATGTAACTATCATACAGCTGATTATTATTGCTACTGTTATTCTTATGAAGAAGAAAACAAGCCACTATCTCTATTGTTGTTATCAGGGTTTAACTGGTTTTTTTCAATAGTCTTCTAAGTGGTCTCCTTGGTCTCATTCTTGCTTTCCTACAGTGTATTTTTTAGCATAACAGCCATAGAAATCTGATCATGTCATTGCTCTGTTTAAGAATCTCTAGTGAGGTCTCACCTCATTCAGAGTGAAAAACAAAGATTTTTTTTTTTTTTTTTTTTTAAAGATTTTATTTATTTGATAGCGAGAAACACAGCGAGAGAGGGAACACAAGCAGGGGGAGTGAGAGAAGGAGAAGCAGGCCTCCTGCGGAGCAGGGAGCCCGATGTGGGACTCGATCCCGGGTCTCCGGGATCATGACCCGAGCCGAAGGCAGTTGCTCAACCAACTGAGCCACCCAGGCGCCCCGAAAAACAAAGATTTTACAGAATTCTATACGATCTGGTCCTCCATTACTTCAAAGATCTCAGCTACAACTTCTCTCTCCCTTGCCTGCTCTACTCTGCTGACCTCCTCAAAGTTGCTTCAAACTCCTACCTCATAGCTTTGCCAAAACCATGCCCTCTTCTTGGTATACCATTAGATATTACTAGGATTTATTCTTCACCTCCTTCAACGTCATCTTCTCAGTGAAGTTTTCCTCCATACCCTATTTTAGATTGACAATACTCCCATATTAGCATCATTTTATATCCTCCTCTACTGCTTACTTTTTCTCCAGAATACTTTACCTAACAGAAATAGGATTTATTTATCTAACTTACTCCTTTCTCCTACTAGGATATCAAATGATGGTGACAAAAATTTGACTATTTTGTTTACTGCTTTGTTCCCTGGTATTTTGACTGTCCCTAGCATATAATATGCCCTCAATAAATATTAGTTTAATCAATGGAAGGAACTGCAGTGTGCAGTGTAGAGCTTAAGTCTTTGAAATGTGAACACTGGGTCTCAGGATGCGCCGGAAGAACAACCTTTCATAAAACTTCCTTTTTTGTTCCATTAAAATGGGAAAGAATTATGATTTCAACTTGTAGTGTTCTTGCAATAATTAAATTAGATGGTTCATCTAAAAGCATTTAACAACTTCCTCAGATGACCAATAGAGTTACTGGTATCAATTTGCCTTATATGTTCATATTCTGCTTCTTTCCTTTGCTCAGGTTGCGGTCTAGAAAGTGCCTACAGAGAGAAAGTTGGGGTGATTGTGGAAAAACTGGGCAAAATATAGGAAACAACTTGTTTTAGACAGTGGACAAAAGGAAGCATAGAATTATGATCCCAAAGAGAAGGAATAGAAGGAAATAAAGAAGGCAAGACTTGCAAGCATCCCAACTTTCTGTCTGAGGCATTTTCTAGACCAGACCCTCAGGAGGAGGAACCAAGCAAAGCCTGTCAGTTTTATGTAGTTGGAGAAACAGAAAAAAAAAAGTTTAGGGAAGTCAAAGTGCCTGGAATTTTTGCAGGGTATCCAAGAGGAGAGTGAGCCAATGAAAAAGAAATCCAAAAAGCTGCCTACTTATTCCCTAGAGCCATGGTTCTCAAACTTTTTGGTCTTGGAGGCTCTTCAGCTCTCTTAAAAATTCACGAACTCAAAGAGATTTTATTTATGTGGAGTATATCAATTTCAATAGAAATTAAAAGTAAATTTTTGAAATATTTGTAGTATTTATTAATTCATGTAAACATAAAAACCATATATGACAGATTTCTATGACAAATAACTCTAATTTGTGAAAACAAAAAAATAACAAGAACAGTAACATTGTTCTACTTTTTTTGGTAATTTTCTATTTTCTGGCTTAAGAAAAGATATTTGGGTTTTCAGATCTGCCCCTAAGTTCAACTTGTTTCAGTATTCTATACCATGTAGCCTCTTGAAATAGCTACTATATACACCTGATTCAGTGAGAATAGAAAAGCAAATATCATCTTAGTGTAATTATAAACATAGTTTTGAATTCAGGGGCCTTAGTATGATTATACAGTAGTTTTAAACTTACAGACTCCTGAAAGATATTAAAGACTCACAGGGAACTCTTGCAACTTTTTTCCTAGTGTGTCTGGCGAAATACTAAGCTGCTTAAGTGTAGGGTGAAACTCCATTGGACCAGGAAAAGAACTACCAGGAAACTGTAAATTCAACAATTTCTAGAGCTCAGACAAGATTGGAAGACATCAGAATTCTAACCAGGTAGCATTGAGAGAATTGCTGACCACGTAGGACATTCAGTAAAGCCCTCAGAAGGATCATGCCTTAGCTAGTAGGAGGGTTAGCTTAACTCTTGAATGAAGACTACTTTAGACTGATCAAAACAGCCTTTAAAAACAAGCCTCAAAAGCATCAAATTAACCCATAAGTAATTTAGCTGCCTGATAATACATGTTTAACACACTTTAACAGAAGACAACACAACACAGAGTCTAGTATAATACACATTCAATTAAAAACAAAACTAGATATATGATTCAACACCTCGAGAAAAATCAGTAAGTATAAGACCAAGAAACAAAAGAGATGATTGCAATACCTGAACTTTAAAACAGCTATTATTGTGTACAAAGAAAGTACATGAACATAAATGAAATGGAAGATATAAAACATAGCATAACAGGGGCTCCTGGGTGACTCAGTCAGTTAAGTGTCCAGCTCTTGATTTCAGTTCAGGTCATGATCTCAGGGTTGTGAGACTGAGCCTTGCATTGGGCTCCATGCTTGGAGCCTGCTTGGGATTCTCTCTCTCCTTCTCCTCTGAGACCTCCTTGAAAAAAAGATTCTAGAGTTGAATGATATATTATTCAAAATGAAAAATTCACTAGATGGGCTTAAAAGGGTAGCAACTAAAGATAGAACAGTAGAAACTATCCCAGCTGATGCATGAAAAGAAAACAGAATTGAGAAAAAATGATCTAAGCTTCAGTGACATGTGGGACAATAACAATTGATCCAATATACGTGCAATTAGAATCCCTGGAAAATGAAAAGAGGCATAAAACTATTCAAGTACTGGTTGAAAATATCCACAGTTGATGAAAAGTGCAAAGTTATAGATTTAAGAAGCTCAATAAATTTAAGTAAGATTAATCCAAAGAAAACCATACCAAGGGAAAACATAATTGAGCTGTTGAAAACTGCTAATGGTAATAAGAAAATCTTAAAAGTAACTAGAGGAAACAGAAGATATATTACAGACAAGCAGATAGAGAAAGCATTCCTGATTTCTCTTCAAAATCAGTGAAGCTCCCCCAACACACACAAAAGGAATATCTTTAACGTGCTGCAGGATAGGGGATGGGAAAAACTGTAAACTTGGAATTCTATATACCAAATATAACCTTTACATATGCAAGTGAAATAAAAACATTTGCGGTATAAACAAAAACTAAGGAATTCAATTCCCAGAAGACTAAAAAAAAAAAAAAAATTGTTAAAGCAAGTTGTTCAGAAGAAGAAAAATGACAGCAGATGGAAACATGTATCTAGGCGCACCTGGGTGGCTCAGTCATTAAGCATCTGCCTTGGGCTCAGATCATGATCCCGGAGTTCCGGGATGGAGGCCCACATCCAGCTCTCTGTTCCGCAGGAAGCCTACTTCTCCCTCTCTCACTCCCCCTGCTTGTGTTCCCTCTCTGGCCATGCTTCTTTGTCAAATAAATAAAATCTTAAAAAAAAAAAAAAAAGAAACACCTATCTATGGAAGAAAATGGAGGGTAAAAGAAAATTTAAAATGTAAATAAATATAGAAATTGTTTTCTTATCTTGTTACCTCTTTATAAGATAATTGTTCACACATGGCACCTAGGTGGCTCAGTCATTAAGCATCTGCCTTGGGCTTGGGTCATGATCCCAGAGTCCTGGGATAGAGCCCGGCATCATGCTCCCTGCTCAGCGGGAAGCCTGCTTCTCCCTCTCTCACTCCCCTTGTTTGTGTTCCCTCTTTAGCTGTGTTTCTCTCTGTCAAATAAATAAAATAAAATTTTAAGGAAAAAAAAGATAATTGTTTAGAGTGATAGTCAGCAAACTATGGTCCCAGAACTGGAATGGTCCCTGTTTGGAAAAAAAAAATATCAGTGAAAACTACCCAAGCTCATTCTTTCATGCATTGTGTATGGCTGATAACTGAGTTCCCAGTTATAACCAAGCCAAAAATATTTACTATTTGGACCTTTAAAATGCTTGCTGATCTCTAGTTTAAAACAAAAATAATGCCATTGTATTGTGGGGTTTGTAGCTATATAGAAGTAAAATGTTTGATAACAGTAGCACAAGAGTTAGGAAGGGGAAATAAAAGTGTACTTTTGTAAAATATCTCTATTATATAGGGCAAGGCAAAGTACTATTTCAGCATAGATTGTAAGAAGTTAAAATGTAATGTAACCCTAGACCAATCACTAAAAATATTAAACATATAGGTTTGGCTAATGAGACAACAAAGGAGGTAAAATACAGATATTCAAGTAATTCAAAATAAGGCTAAAAAGAAAAAGAAACAGATGAGACAAAGAGAAAATAAACTAAAAGATAGTTGATTTCAGGGAAAAACTGACAGTCTTCCCACTGAGAACAGGAACAAGACAAGGATGCCCACTCTCACCACTACTGTTCAACATAATGTTAGAAGTCCTAGCAACAGCAACCAGACAACAGAAAGAAATAAAAGGTATTCAAATTGGCAAAGAAGTCAATCTCTCTCTCTTTGCAGATGACATGATACTCTATGTGGAAAACCCAAAAGACCCCACCCTCAAACTACCAGAACTCATACAACAATTCAATAATATGGCAGGATACAAAATCAATGCACAGAATCAGTTGCATTCTTATACACTAACAATGAAAATATGAAAAGGGAAATCAGAGAATCGATTCTGTTTACTATAGTACTAGAAACCATAAAATACCTAGGAATAAACCTAACCAAAGAAGTTAAAGATCTGTACTGGAGGACTATAGAACACTCCTGAAAGAAATTGAAGAAGACACAAAAAGATGGAAGAGCATTCCATGCTCATGGATCGGAAGAATAAACATTGTTAAAATGTCTATACTGCCCAGAGCAATCTATCATCCTGATCAAAATTCCACCAAAATTTTTCAAAGTGTTGGAACAAACAATCCTAAAATTTATATAGAACCAAAAAAGACTTCGAATTGCTAAGGAATTATTGAAGAAGAAAAACAAAGCTAGGAGCATCATGTTACCTGATTTCAGGCTTTATTACAAAGCTGTGATCACCAAGACAGCATGGTACTAGCACAAAAACAGACAAATAGACCAATGGAACTGAGTACAGAGTCCAGATATGAACCCACAAATCTATGGTCAAATCATCTTCGACAAAGCAGGAAAAAATATCCAGTGGAAAAAAGACAGTCTCTTCAATAAATGGTGCTGGGAAAATTGGACAGCTACGTATAGAAGAATGAAACTAGATCAATTTCTTATACCACACACAAAGATAAACTCGAAATGCATGAAAAACCTCAATGTGAGGCAGGAATCTATCAAAATCCTAGAGGAGAACATACGCAGTAACCTTTTTGACATCAGTCACAGCAACTTCTTTCAAGACACATCTCCAAAGGCAAAGGAGACAAAAGCGAAAATGAACTTTTGAGACTTCATCAAAATAAAAAGCTTCTGCATAGCAAAGGAAATAGTCAACAAAACAAAGAGGCAACCCAAAGGAATGGGAGAAGATATTTGCAAATGACACTACAGACAAAGGGCTGATATCCAAGATCTATAAAAAACTACTCAAACTCAACATCCAAAAAGAAGATTATCACAACAAAAAAAGGGCAGGAGATATGAAGATATGTCTCCATAGAAGATATACAAATGGCAACAGACGCATGAAAAATTTCATCATGACTGGCTATCAGGGAAATTCAAATCAAAACCACTGAGATACCACCTTACACCAGTCAGAATGGCTAAATTAGCAAGACAGGAAACAACAAGTGTTGGAGAGGCTGCGGAGAAAGGGGAACCCTCTTACACTATTGGTGGGAATGCAAGTTGGTGCAGCCGCTTTGGAGTGGATATTCCTTAAAAAACTAAAAATAGAGCTACCATATGACCCTGCAATTTGCACTACTGGGTATTTACCCCAAAGATACAGATGTAGTGAAAAGAAGGGCCATATGTACCCCAATGTTCACTGTAACAATGGCCACAATCGCCAAACTGTGGAAAGAGCCAAGGTGCCCGTCAATGATGAAAGGATAAAGTAGATGTGGTACATATATACAATGGAATATTATGCTTCCATCAGAAAGGATGAGTATCCAACTTTTGTAGCAACATGGACCGGATTGGAAGAGATTATGCTGAGTGAAATAAGGCAAGTAGAGAAAGTTAAATATCACATGGTTTCAGTTACTTGTGGTGCTTAAGGAGTAATATGGAGGACAGTAGGAGAAGGAAAGGAAATGGGAAGTAAGGTAAATTGGAAATGGGAAGTAACGAAACATAAGAGATTTTGGACTCAGAAACGAACTGACGGTCTTGTAGGGGAGGGGGTGGGGGACGGTGAGCCTGGTGGTGGGCATTGAGGGCACGTACTGCATGGAGCACTGGGTGTGGGACATAAACAATGAATCTTGGAACAATGAAAATAAAAAAAAGAGATTTAATTCACCTATATTGATAATATAAAATAAATGTAATATAATATCAAATACAAATGGTTAAACAACTATAAGTCAGAGACTGTTAGAATGAATAAAAACCAAAACCTAACTATATGCTATCTATGACAAATCTAATTTAAATACAAAAACACAATTTAAAAGTAAAAGGATGTGAAAATATGTAATAGTCATAAATACTATTGATAATGAAAATACTGGCATGGCTATAAGGATAAAGAACATTATCAGAGACAAAGAGGGCCATTTCATAATGATAAAAGAGAAAATTCATCAAGAAAACATACACATCCTAAATATATATGTACCTAATAACACAGCTTCAAAATTCAGGGCCAAAAAATAGATAGGACTGAAAGGAAAAAAGAGAGAAATCTGCAAGTGTAAATTGATTTCCACACTCTTATCTGAATATATAGAATAGGTAAACTGAACAACAGCAAGGATATAGAAGAATAAATAAGTGCTTAAAACACAGAAGTGCTCAATAAATATTATTGTGTTATAAATATAATTATAGCTATTAACCATGTGAAAGATGATAGAAACTCCTATTACCTAATAGATACAGTATGAGCCACTTGTCAGGGATATAATTTTTTAAAAATTTTATTTATTCAGGAATATAATTTTTTTTAAATTTTATTTATTTGAGAGACAGAGAACACATGCAGGGAGAGCAAAGGGAGAAGGAGAAGCAGACTCCCCCATTTTTTTTAAAAAAAGATTTTATTTATTTATTTGACAAAGAGCAACACAGCTAGTGAGGGAACACAAGCAGAGAGACTGAGAGAGGGAGAAGCAGGCTTCCCGCTGAGCAGGAAGCCTGATGTGGGACTCGATCCCGGGTCTCCAGGATCATGACCTGAGCTGGAGGCAGTCGCTTAACTAACTGAGCCACCCAGGTGCCCCCAGACTCCCCCTTTGACCTGGGCATCATGACCTGAGCCAAAGGCACTTAACCAACTGTACCACCCAGTTGCCCCTTTAACAAATTGTTAAAGAATTAAACAGTCCATCAAAAGAGAAACTATCACACTTGGGGGTGGAAATAACCATATCAATGAGTGGTAGAGATATCTTCAATAATAATATAAACTATATAAAATTACAAAAGTGAAACTTATATATGATACTTTTATAATATTTGAGGTGATAGAACTGAATCTTAGAAGCCAGTGTTGAAAAATGGTACTCAAATTTATAGATTAGAGATTATACAGCATGGTTTTTGATCTGATGATATTCAAAATTTCAATAATTTTTATGTAAAGTTTTTAGCCAATGTTACAATCTTACATTATCTAAAATCAGCCAACGTGAGGCAGGAATCCATCAAAATCCTGGAAGAGAACATAGGCAGTAACCTCTTTGACATCGGCCACAGCAACTTCTTTCAAGACACGTCTCCAAAGGCAAAGGAGACAAAAGCGAAAATGAACTTCTGGGACTTCATCAAAATAAAAAGCTTCTGTACGGCAAAGGAAACAGTCAACAAAACAAAGAGGCAACCCACAGAATGGAAGAATATATTTGCAAATGACACTACAGACAAAGGGCTGGTATCCAAGATCTATAAAGAACTACTCAAACTCAACACCCAAAAAGAAGATGAACACATCAAAAAATGGGCAAGAGACATAGAGGCACTTTTCCGTAGAAGATATACAAACGGCTAACAGACACATGAAAAAATGTTCAGCGTCACTAGCTATCAGGGAAATTCAAATCAAAACCACACTGAGATACCACCTTACACCAGTCAGAATGGCCAAAATTAACAAGACAGAAAACAACAAGTGTTGGAGAGGCTGCGGAGAAAGAGGAACCCTCTTACACTGTTGGTGGGAATGTAAACTGGTGCAGCCGCTTTGGAAAACAGCGTGGAGATTCCTTAAAAAAGTAAAGATAGAGCTACCCTATGACCCTGCAATTGCACTACTGGGCATTTACCCCAGAGATACAGATGTAGTGAAAAGAAGGGCCATATGCACCCCAATGTTCATCGCAGCAATGGCCACAATTGCCAAACTGTGGAAAGAGCCAAGGTGCCCATCAACAGATGAATGGATAAAGAAGATGTGGTACATATATACAATGGAATACTATGCCTCCATCAGAAAGGATGGATATCCAACTTTTGTAGCAACATGGACTGGACTGGAAGAGATTATGCTGAGTGAAATAAGCCAAGAAGAGAAAGTCA
>PITA01018624.1:0-39831 GCA_004023965.1 Spilogale gracilis
AGCTGTGTTTCTCTCTGTCAAATAAATAAATAAAATCTTAAAAAAAAATCTTAAAAAAATTATTCTGTTTTATTTTTTCAGTGTTCCAAGATTCATTGTTTATGCCCCACACCCAGTGCTCCATGCAATATGTACCCTCAATACCCACCACCAGGCTCACCCATCCCCCACCCCCTCCTGTCCAAGACCCTCAGTTTGTTTCTGAGTCCAAACTCTCTCATTGTTTCAACTCCCTCCCCCATTTACCCCACTTCCCATTTCCTTTCCTTCTCCTACTGTCTTCCATATTACTCCTTTTTAAAACTTTCTTGTAAACACATGGAAATCATTAGACTTTAAAAATTTTGCAAATCTCTCGAGTTTGAAATGATGTCTTATTGTTTTAATTTTATCTTCTTGATTAGGTATGGTTGAATATATTTTCATTTTATTAGATATTTGTGTTTCCTTTTTATTGTAAACTCAAAGGATAGAGCTGCCATTTATTGAAGTGGGATAGAGACCATAGGAGGAGGAGATTTTGGAGGAAAGTCAGGAGTTTGCTCTTGGACGTGTTTATAGACTGGTAGGTTTGGGGATATGTAAGACTGCAGTATGGAAGATAGGTGAGGGCTGGAGTTACAAATTTGGATGTTGTTAGTTTATAAAGAGTATTCAAAGCCATGAGACTAAATGAGAGTGTAGACTGGGGAAAAAGTGTAGTCAATGAGAGGTCCAAAGACTGAAGTCTCTATTTAGAGGACAGCTGGCTTCACTATTTAGGGGTCAGAGTGGTAAAGGGGGAGATGAAGATAAACCAGCAAAGGAGACAGAAGGAATTGTCAGAGGTAGGAGGAAAGCCAGGAAAGTGTAGTATTCTGTAATTCAAGTGAAGAAAATGTTTTTGGATGGAAGGTATGATTGACTGGCAAGTGCTACTAGTAGGCCCAGGGTAAGGAGGAAATATAACCATTGGTAGTGACATGGATTTGATTAGTGATCTTGACTAGAGCAGTTTGGTGCAGGGGTGAATTAGAAGGCCAGGTTGATGAGGGATCAAGCAAGAATTGGAGAGATGATTATGGTACACAGGCAGCCCTTTGAGGAATATATGTTGGTTACAAATGGAGAGAGAGGGTGGTAGCCCCAGGAGGGTGTGGTTCGGGAGAGTTGGGAGCTTCACAAGAGGAAGGCTGTATGGTGATCTACTGATGAGGGGGAGATGTTGTGGGAGGAAGGAGAGAATTGCTGGAGCTGGGTCTTTCACTTGATTCAGAGGGTGTGTCCAGTGCTGTCCTGGTAAAGATGGCCTCTTTTGGCACCAGCATCTTCTTCGGCATCTTCCTGGGAGTGTAGGTCCTTGCTATCTTTTCATCTTGCTCTGTTTCAGGGCAGAGGGGCTCGTTTACTACCCCTCGGCCTGTACAGTTCACCTGGAAGTAGTAGCATGAACCAGTTTATCCAGTGTTTTTGACATTTCCTTCTCCCTGGTCACAAACCCTACTCGTGTTTTAGTCTTTTCTCTCTTTGTGTCCTGAAGCTGGTTCCTTTTATTAATTTTGCTTGTCACAAATAAATTGCTTTAAATCAGAGATTGGCAGACTTTTTCTGTAAAGGACCAGATAGTAAATATTTTAGGCTCCACAATTTTTGTTACATATTCTCCACCTTCCCCTCCTCCACCTCCAACAACAACAACTCTTTAAAAATGTAAAAACCACTCTTAGGTTTTTATTCTATGGTTTTAAATGAACTCTCCTCTCTTATCCATTAAGCCTCTGAGCCAGTACTTTTCATTACTAGTTGAGGTGCACTAAGCAATGGCCCACAAAGTTAGCTTTTTAAAGAAGTTTTATCGAGGTGTAATTTGCAGGTTTAAAGTGTGCAATTCAGTGGTTTTTGGTATATTCACAGAGTTGTGCAACCATCTTCATAATATCTGATCTAACTTCAGAATGTTTTTATCACCCCAAAGCTAACTTTTTTACAGCTTTGAGGTATAATTTTATATACAACAAAATTCACCCATTTTCAAGTGAATAGTTTGAATTTTAATAAAACTAACTTTATATATTGAAGGAAAATATTTTAAGTAATACATTTTTTTAAAGATTTTATTTGACAGAGAGAAACACAGCCAGAGAGGGAACACAAGTAGGGGGAGTGAAAGAGGGAGAAGCAGGCTTCCCGCCGAGCAGGGAGCCCGATGTGGGACTTGATCCCAGGACTCTGGGATCATGACCCGAGCCGAAGGCAGTCGCTTAACCAACCGAGCCACCCAGGTGCCCCTTAAGTAATACTTTTTAAAAAGATTGTATTTATTTATTTATTTGTGAGAGAGAGAGAGAGAGAGAGAGAGAGAGAGAGCGCGCACGCTCATGAGCAAGGGGAGGGGCAGAGGGAGAGGGAAAAGCGGACTCACCTGCTGAGCATGGAGTCCAAGGAGGGGCTCGATCCCGGGACCCTGGGTTCATGACCCAAGCTGAAGACAGACATCCAACTGACTGAGCCACCCAGGCGCCCCTGAGTAATACTTTTTTTAGTCACACAGTTAGTAAATCTTATTTTCTCTCAAGTCACCCCCACCTTTTCCTTTAAGCCTCTAGTTCTATATTCCTTGAACCAACAGCATCCATATCACTTGGGAACTTGATAGAAGTAAGTCTCACCTTTAGGGTAGGGTCCAGCAATCTGAGTTTTAATAAGCCTTTCAGGTGATTCTGTTGCACACTGAAGCTCGAGAGCCAGTGCTCTAAAGGCTGTTGTTGTGTGGAATTGCTGGGCTATGGGATATGAGCATGTTCAACTTTAAATGGGTACTGTCACCTCCTTCCAAACTGGTTAATACTCATGTACACTCCCTAGCAGTGTGTGAGAGTCCCTATTGTTCCACATCATTAGATGTGGTCTGTGGTCATTAGAGTTTTGTGTTCTGTGATAAGTTGTTTGGAGTCTTTTAATTATTGAAACAAACAGTTATTTAAACAGATAATCACAGTGTATTCAAATAATCTCAAAATAAGCCCAGAGTTCCCCAGAAAGAAACTCAGGGAAAATAAGATAGTCAAGGAGAGAATCCCGGGGAAGATAATGGTGCAACAGTCCTGAAGAATAGAGGTTTGTCAAGTAGAATGAGAGAAGGCCATCTACGTCGTAGGGGAAGCATGCCCTGATCAGGGAAAAGCAAGTAGTGTGGTGTGGAGGACCAATAGGGTATATGGAGGAAAAGACATATGTAAGCTGGGAGAAAGGTAGGAAGTGACTAGATGTATATGTTTTTTTTAAAGATTTTACTTATTTATTAGAGAGAGAGAGCATGTGCATGAGCTTGGGGAGAGGCTGAGGCAGAAGCAGACTCCCCGCCGATCAGGGGCCTGATGCAGGGCTCTATCCCAGGACCCTGTGATCATGACCTGAGTCGAAGTTAGAAGCTTAACCAACTGAGCCACCTGGGCACCTCCAGATATATATGTTTTAAATTCGTTTAATCTTTTATTGATTCCTGAGCATTAGGGTTATAACTAGTTTGGGTGTTTTTTTTCCCTTTTATAAATAATGCTAATATTAAACATCTTGGCAAAAATAGCTGATTTTTTCCTTTTAAATTTTTATCTTAGAGTAATAAGTTTAACTGATATTACTAGATCAAAAGAAAGTAATCATGATTAGTTTCATAATTTCTTACATATTCAAGATTACCCATCATTAGGGAAGTGCAAAGCAAAACCTTGAAGTACCACTTCAACCCACTAGAATGGCTATAATCAAGAAAGGCAGACAACAGCAAATGTTGGTGAGGTTGTGGAGAAGTGGGAATCCTCATACATTGCTGGTGGGAATATAAAATGATGTAGCTGCTTTGGAAAAGTTTTGCAGTATGTCTATAAAATTTAAACATAAGCGCCCCTGGCTAGCTCAGTTGGTTAAGCATCTGACTGTTGATCTCAGCTCAGGTCTTGATCTCAGGGTCATGAGTTCAAGTTCCACGTTGTGTTCCATGCTGGGTATGGTGCCTACTTAAAAACAATAATATAAGTTAAACATACAGTTATCATGTGACCCAGAAATTCCATGCCTAGTCATATACCCAGGCGAAATAGACACGTATGTCCACACAAAAAAGGATGCACAAATGTTCATAACAACATTATTCATAATAACCAAAACTGTAGAAATAACCCAGACGTCCACTGGGAGAGGAATAAATAAATGTGCCATAAAAAGAATGAAGTACTGATAACATGGTAAAACAGGGATGACCCTTGAAAACCTTATGGTAAGAGAAAGAAACTAATCACAAAAATATATATTGTATGAGTCCATTTATATGAAAGGTCCAGAATAGGCAAATCCATAGAAAGAGAAAGTAGATTAGTGGTCAACAGGGACTGATCACAGGAGGGAAGGAATGGGGAGCAACTGCTAATGGGGTTTCTTTTAAAGGAGATGAAAATGTTCTAAAATTAGATTGTGGTATTTGTGGTACACCTCTGTGAATATACTAAACATCATTGAATTGTACCCTTAAAATGAGTGAATTCTATGTATATGAATTACATAACAAAAAATCTGTTTTTTAAAAAATTTTAAAAAATAAAATGGAGGGGTACCTGGCTGGCCCAGTCAGTAGGGAATGCAACTTCTGATCTTGGGGTCATGAGTTCAAGCCCCACATTGGGCATATAGCTTACTTAAAAAATAAAGATTAAAAAATGAATAAAATGGAAAAAATATATTATCCTCCAGAAAGCTTATGCTTTTTCATCATCACCAGCAATTTTTGGTGCATCCCCGCTTACCAACCTTGGGATTTTAATTTTGTTCAGCTTCATATGTATGAACTGATACCCAAAGCTGCTTAAGTTATCCATTCCCTCAGTAGAATGTAAACTGCAGAAGACAGAAATTTTTCCTATTTCTGTTCATTGCTGTATCCCCAGAACAGTGGCTGGCAAATAGTAACTCAGTAATATTTGTTGAAAAATGCATTTTGATAGTTTTATTTTTTATTTTTTTTAAAAGATTTTATTTATTTGACAGCGAGAAACACAGCTAGAGAGGGAACACAAGCAGGGGGAGTGAGAGAGGGAGAAGCAGGCTTCCCGCCGAGCAGGGAGCCCGATGTGGGACTCTCCCGGGTCTCCGGGATCATGACCTGAGCCGAAGGCAGTCGCTTAACCAACTGAGCCACCCAGGCGTCCCTTTTTTGATAGTTTTAATGAGAGAATTTTCCCCTTTAGTTAGTGTCTTAATTTCATAGTACCTCTGAACTAATTGTTTTTACTAGCCTCAATTTCTTTTTGTTAAGTGGCACTTTATAAATAGATGAATTTAATTGAATGTCCTTCTGGTGAGTGGTGTGGTTCCAGTCCTTTACCCTTATATACTTTGACTTTCTTCTGAAATTCATTATAACAGTAATTTGCAGATGTTTGACTATGGGGACTCCCTTTTTAAACAAGTATCAACATAATAATAGTTGCATTTTTTTGTATCAGTCAGTGGAAAAACTACATAGTTACAGAAGTCATTTATATTATATTTTGTTTTATTTTTTAAAGATTTTATTTATTTATTTGACAGAGAGAAACACAGCGAGAGAGGGAACACAAGCAGGGGGAGTGAGAGAGGGAGAAGCAGGCTTCCGGGCTGAGCAGGGAGCCAGATGCAAGGTTCGATCCCGGGACTCTGGGATCATGACCTGAGCTGAAGACAGACACTTAATGACTGAACCACCCAGGCGCCCGGAGCCATTTATATTGTATAAATGCTATCTTCAGAAATTTGCAAAATAGAGGTTATAATATATGAGACATATACTTACTAATTCCATAGTCTGTGCATGGTGGCTCCATGTATTATTCATGGATCCATGGCAATAATTTTGAAAGCCACTGGTGGTTTAGGGTCAATAAGTTGGGAACTACTTAATTATAGTATCAGAACTAAGGAGGATTACTAAAGTGTAAATAATAGTATAAAAGATTATACCTTAATCACATGTTTAAAGAATTTGGTTCCCAGGTGCCTGGGTGGCTCAGTGGGTTAAAGCCTCTGCCTTCGGCTCAGGTCATGATCTCAGGGTCCTGGGATTGAGGCCCACGTCGGGCTCTCTGCTCAGCGGGGAGCCTGCTTTCTTCTCTCTGCCTGCCTCTCTGCCTGCTTGTGATCTCTCTCTCTCTGTCAAATAAATAAATAAAATCTTTAAAAAAAAGAATTTGGTTTCCAAAGCTGTCAGCTTTTTTTAAAGACTTAATATTTTAAAAATCAAGTTTATGTAACTTTTTAAATGTATTTATTTGACATTATTTGTTTTGCCAAAAAAATAAAAAGCAAACTTAATGTTTAATCATGCTTAATCAAGTTTTGGTTTATTTACCTGGTGGAAGTTAGGTAGCAATTTAATACTATAATTAGGTATTGTAATTCTTATTACCCAGCAATTTAAAAAGCAGGATGTATCGTCAAGTAACCCTAAACATTTTTACTTTGATTATATGAAGTATTTATGTACATGGTGAAAGACAGGAAGGTAGTAGTGGTTCAGATAGAGGAGTTCTGGGTAAGGATTTACTCTTTTTGGAACACTTATTTAGCAGTTGCTGTGTGCCACGCAACATTCTGAGCACTCTTCATGACAACTCAGGGATCATCACACTACAGTGTATTTGGCTTTTGGGGCCTATTTTGTGTGGCCCTTGAGCTAAGAATGGTTTAATTTTTTTAAAAAATTATTTATTTATTTGACAGAGAGAGAGAGACAGCAAGAGAGGGAACACAAGCACGGAGAGAGGGAGAGACAGAAGCAGGCTTCCCACTGAGCAGGGAGCCCATTGAGGGGCTCCATCCCAGGACCCCAGGATCATGACCTGAGCCAAAGGCAGACGCTTAACGACTGAGCTACCCAGGTGCTCCTGGTTTAATATTTTTAAAAAGTGTTTTTAAAAAAAAGATGAGGTAAAGACTTGATATGGCTCACAAAGCCAACTCTCTGGCCCTCTGTAGCACAAGATTGCTGACCCCTGATTTAGTTCATTCTGTCCTCACAACATTCCAATAAGGTGGGTTCTATTATTATCATCCCCTTTTTACAGATGAGGAAACTGAGACATGGCGAACTTAAGTAATTTTTTGCTGGTGTTATTTACTGTTCTTAGAGCAGATTGCAGGCTCTTTGTGTAAACTTACTAATACTGTGTTTCTTTGCAGTGTAAAAGCAGATAGTGGCTCAAGTGTCAAAGGATGGCACGGTCACGCTCTCGATCTCCCAGGTGGAAACACAGGTGAGCAATTTTTAGTTTAGTAGAGTATACTTGGGTTTGGGATGTGCCTTGACTTTCACTTTCACTGGTACTGTTAAGAACCTATTTTAATAAGCTCATGGGACCTAGTTATTGACAGTAGGTACTTTACAGTGATGGAGGCTGTATTTCTAGATTCTGAAAGCTGACAGCTTTCTTTTATTATGGCTGGCAGCTTGACTTACTCCATAGTAAAAAGAAATGCAATGGCCACAACAAGGGAGAGTGAGAAACATTTTTGAGTGTTACATTTTTTTTTGCATTAGTAAGTGGTTTAGAACTCTTAAGTGGTTTTTTTTTCATAATATCTTTGAAAAAATGGGAGTTAGAAAATTAGGAGTTACCTATTTCTTCTTCATGGTAGAATAATAGAGTTTTGAACAACTCAGTTGTAGTTCAGCTTTCTTCTTTCCTGGTTGGCAGTATCAATAGTATATACATATAATTAGATTGGAACAGTTCAACCAGCACTTGTTGTATCCATGCTCCAGGTTCTGGGCTACAGAAGCATGTTGTCTGACATCTTCCAGGGCCTCAGCAAGCATGCAGACTGGCTGGGAGACTGGTGCTACCGTCAGTGTGCCACTGGGTCCCCAGAGAAGGATAATTCTGCTTTTATGGAGGGAAAAAGGGGATACTAAGAAAGTCTTCAATGAAGAGATGAAATTTTAGCTGGCCATTTAGGAATGGGTAGAATTTGTTAAGGCAGAAACAAAAAAGAAAAGTGTTCCAGTTTGGTGGGGGGGCAACAGGAACCATGGCACAGAGCTATGAAAGTGACTAGTACATTCTAAGACTTTAAAGAAGGACCATAATTACGTACATAAAAAGCAGACCAAAACTTTTCATGTTAATACAAATTGGCCATTGTGTTGGTTCATTATGGTTCTGCAATGACGATTCAATCATTTCTTTAACAGTTTTCATTTTGTAATTTGCAACACCAAGTTGTAACAGGAAGGAGCTTCTGGAAGGAAAGGGAATGTAAATAAATGAATGATTTTAAATGGAGGGCACCACAGAGGTGGTTTTGTTTCACTCTTTTGTGATAGGCCCTGATGAAGGGGCACAGAAGTCCTGCCAGACTTAGGACCTGATTTCTAAATTCCTTCTCAGGACTCTTTGCCAAAAACTGTAAAGTATCTGATATTTTACATTTCTTGTAAGCTAACACATTAGCCTGCCACAGCACAGTCCTGGGTCAGAGACAAAGGCCTCTATGGCTCACGGGCCGGCAGCTTGAGCATCGTGTTCCTGTGTTTCCCTTAGTCCCGAGTCTCCTGAGGGTGGGAGCTGCAGAGCGAAGCCCTGCAGTGTCCACACAGCTGAGGAACCCAAGCCTCATCAGGGGCGACAAGCAACCCCCCCAGCCTTTTCCTTGGAGGAGAAATAGACTGGATGGCAAACAAATTGGCCCTCTTTTTCTGAGGGAGGCCCTCTCTCCATTGTCCCAGGCTGCGGTGTCTTGGAACAGAAGCCGTCAGTACCTCTGCTCACTAGTGCAGAATGCAAGAGACCCGTGGAGCGTTGTCTCCCAACAGACTCCTCAGATCTCTTTTGTTTCTTAAGGAGAACTGAAAATGATAGTAACCATTCCAGCAATCTCCTTCCAAAAAAAATCCCCTGATGTGAATTATAATAACAAAGCAATATTCATTATGAGGGAAAGATTAAAGTGAGAGATTGAGTATTTCATCCAGTCTGGAAGACCTCCGTCTCTGGCTGTGAGCTTTCCTCCTTAGCAGTGGGAGAGATGCACTCTTCCAGAAGGTCCTCAGAGGCTCTGCTTGCTTCTTCCTGTGATTAGGTGCCACCAGCTGGATGACAGAGTTCCTTCTTCAGCTAAATAACACACTTGCTACTATGTCTAGCTTGGTGACTCCAGAGGGAGATATTGCCAAGTCTAGTATATAAATCCCAGCATGTACACGAGAAGGATAAATCTGCCTCCTTTCTCATAAGGAGGATACAGACGTGTCACTAAATGGAAAGGGTCTGACTCAGCTCCAGCTTCTGAAGGTGGGCAGTAACAAAAGCTGCTAGGGTAGCTGCCTTGTTGATTAGAAGACATTAAGCCCTCAGGGAGGAGACTGGGAAATTGGACAGGCTAGATGGGAGGAAAGGTCCCCTGGTACAACACTGAACTTTATTGTATTCCAGATAGTGGCGCTCTTTGCTCTGGGAGTCCAGGCAACTCAGACTAGTTTCCCTGGATATAGGAGCCTTCTTCTTCCTCCATGGGAATGAAGTCTTGGTGTTGGCAATGCTGAGGTATTGGGGAAGGTAGTTACAGAAAAGATGTGCTGTTTGTGGGGAGGATGATGGCTACATTAAAGCCCACATTCACCAAAGTTAAAGCTCTATTTCAGCAGCACATGTAAGGGAACAGGTCTGGGAAAGAAAAGCAATTATGTATGTTACTAGTATTTATGGAGGAACTAAGTATGAAATTCAAGTCTTAATACCTTCTTCCCCCTCCTATTCCACACACTAAGTATGTAGTTTTTTGCTCCTTGATATAGCCTCAATAGAAAGAATAGTCAATCAATTGGGGAAACTGTGAGGTCAGTCTTGAGTCTGAGTTTGGGCTTATTTTGGTATCATAAACTCTTAGAATCTAATTTAATTTCAGAGGTTATGTTTAGTTTCCCGGAGACTCTCCTATACATTTATGTGTGTGAATCTAGCCTTCCTGTTGATTGTTTCTTCTCTGACTGTTGAAGCCAATAAAAGCTTTTGCTGACTGGCCCCTTTGCCCAAACTTTGCTGTCAGCAGTCTTCCAAAATGGGTCTTACTGTGTCCCTAAGCTGGCCCTCCTCCAGCAGGATGAGTGTGCTCAGCCCGTTTTGATATGTACATGGGATACGTTAGTTCAGATGGAAAGAATATGCTTGTTGAATTGGCCAGAATAGTAATCAGACACCCAAATGGACAATTTAGAATACAGATATAGCAAATTGATGAATTTTATATGAGTGGAAGAAGCAGTAGAAAGCAAATGTCTTATTTAGGTAGTTCATATTAAGATAAGCTTTGTTTATTATTTTTAAATGGACTGAACTTTCCTGTTTGTTTACATAGGTCTTTATCACCAGTGCCTAGAAATTTTGAACACTACAGGCAAAGACATTCTCATGGGCATTATGGCTGTGAATATAGGAAGGATCCAAAAAGACCCATCACTTGGCGAATGGACAGTGAGAAACCTGGACAGAGTAAACCAAGGATTCCTTCTCGTGGAAATGTCCATTACCGATCTTATGAACATAGATCACCTTCCCCAAATCTGAGAAGAGACTCTTTAGAAAATGTTTATACTTATAAGCCTTACCGAGCACACTTGTCAGGAAGAGGGGATGGTAACAGAAGATCTCACTATATGCCCAAATACTCAGAAGGTATACCCTACCAAGAGCCCCAGAGGAATTGTTATTCCCAGAAAGGGCAAGGAAGGTATTTTCCTGATGACCACAGAGTCAGAGGAAGTGGAAAAGGAGGGAAACCGCCTCAGAGGTCAACAGCAGATCCTTCTAGGTTTGAAGGAAAGTGGCATGAAGATGAGTTGAGGCACCAGAGGATACAAGATGAAAACCATTCTCAGTCACTTAGAAGAGGCTCTGAAGACTTTGAGAAAAGGAGCTCTTTTCCGAAGAGGTATAGGAAAACATTAAACCTGGGTAATTTGGTATAGAGCCTCAAGTGCAAAAGTCTGTTTACTTTATGGTTGATGAGAACCACCTTGAAAAGCTTTTGTCTAAAAAGATAAAAAGCATTGTAATGTATTTATGGTCTGCTGGTAGTAATGAAGTATTTATTTTTAGAGTAAATCATGTTGATGGCTAGAATTGTAACAAAAGATGGTGTGTTCCCCTTTTGCTACCTTGTGCCTCTATGAATTGGCTTGATAGTTAACTTGCTACTTCCTTCTGCATTTAAAGCCATGCTGCCCAACATTCCACACATATAAATTCTCACTTTCTTCTCTCTAGTGCAAGTGTAAACTGCTTTATGTCAACACAGGTATCCTGAGGATCGTGATTTCAGAAAATACGGACACACATCGAAAAGATCTAAAGATGTGGAGAGGTATGAAAACAGAGAGCCTGCCAGGAGCCCACAGTGGAAGTTCGGGCATTCTTTTCCATCTTACCAAGAGAAGAAAGAGCAGTGGAACCTTGGACCCCACACTCATCGACGTGCTCAGAGGGAACCGCCAGAGACCAGTTCAGCAACCAAGGTATCCTGTGACTATCGCCACAAACGTCGGAAGACCTCAGGTGGGGACCAGGACTTTCTGGATGGAAGAATTCAGAAGTACTCTAAGGAGGAAGATAGAAAGTCCAGTTCTCAAAAAGGCCCTGAAAATAGGCAGTCCATTTGTTTTAATGCTGGAAGAGGGAGAGAGACTGAGGGTGGGCAAGTCAAAGATCCTCCCAAACCATGTAAGAAAGACTGCACTGACTGCATTGCCTCTACCCATTCAAGTAAAAGCGGTGTTGGCTTGAGACCCTGCGGTGACAAACGGAAGGAGAAAGGAAAGAAAGAAGGGGATGAAAGAAAAGAGAACAACTCTTCCACTAACCGCCTTGCTAAAAGTAAACTTTCCAATGTGAAACGTTCATCTGCCAGTCTTAGGAAGAAATCACTTACTATTAAAATAGATGTGAAGAAAACTCTAGATACATCCAGGTATTGTTTCTGTTTTTTCTTAGCCTATTTAAGAAAAATATCTGTTTCCACCACCTTTGTTTGAAGCTTTGAAAATGGAATTAACGGTGTATTTAGATTCCTTTGAGTGGGGAGGGATTGCCTGGATTTTTCACAGAAGCCCTGTGATGAGGATAAATCCCACGATTAGTAACACAGAGTGATCTCACATCTGCTGGTTTCCACATCGTATCTCAAGATACTTTTTGGATTCAGGGCACTCTATGGAGTTGTTTTTCTTAATGAATTTATGTGTTTTTATGCTGTTAGATTTTCTGTAGCCAGGGGTAGGCTTGGTGGAATTCAAGGAGACCTATTTCTTTTTTTTTAATTAAAATTTTTTTTATTAACATATAATGTATTATTTGCTTCAAGGGTACAGGTCTGTGAATCGTCAGTCTTACACAATTCATAGCACTCACCATAGCACATACCCTCCCCAATGTCCATCACCCAGCCACCCTATCCCTTCCCCCCACCCCCTAGCAACCCTCAGTTTGTTTCCTGAGATTAAGAGTCTTTTCTGGTTTGAAGGAGACCTATTTCTTACTCAGTTTCCCAGACCCTGTTTTCCCTGTTGCCTTATATCCACAGAATTTTTGATTTGGAAGGGCCATTCACTGGCCCCGATTTTATAGAGAAGGAAAGCATGGCCTTGAGAGATGAAGCCACTTGTCTAAATCAGAGCACCTGTGGCTCAAGGAGGCAGATGACTTAACATGGTTCTTGCTGCCATCTCAAAATAGTTGGTGCTCAGCCAGCTAGATTCTCCTAGGTAGAAGAAATTAGGTTAGAGTCTAGAAAGAGGCCTATTTATTAAGATGTTCACTTTAGCTCTTAATGATTCTTTAAGAAACATAGACTACTGTTGGGTGGTGGCTTGCATGCTTTGTTCCATTATGCATATTATCTCTGTTTATGGATTTTGGAAATAATAAGGCCCTGCAGTTGGCTGTGTCAGCTAAGTCTGTTTGTTATTTTAAGACACTACCAGTATGTGAATAAAAAAATGATGGACCATGCTGATTTGGTACATTTATGTTCACAGTTTGCTCATACTTGTATTGCAGTCAAAAATAAGATGAAACAATCTAAGGTCAGGATGTGATTGAGAGGGAGGTTAACCCATAGTCTCTCTCTCTCTCTCTACCTTTTTTTTAAAACAAATATATTTTGTTCCTTTTCTTAAAGTTAGATATGGCCGTCTTCCTCCCTTATATTCATTGCACTTAAGAAATATAAAATATACATATGTATGTTTATGTGTGCACAGAAAGCACTTGTAAATATGATTACATTATAGAAAGTTGGACAAATAAAGGGAGGAAATCACCCATAATTCTACTACCCTAGGACAGTTTATTGATATTATAGTACAGCTCCTTTTGTTATTTTTCTATGTATATTTTTACATGGTTGTCATAATACTGTATTGATAATTTTGTATCCCATTTCATGTACTAGGTCTTAAATCATTTTGTACTATTATATTTCCTACTAGTTCTTAACCTTAAGAGCACAGAAGGCGCTGTAAGCATCAACTTTAAGGATGCTCCCTCAAGCTTTTTTCTTTCCAACATTACATTTGAAAATGTTCAAACATACAGAACAGTTGAAAAAACTGTACAGTAAATCCTACTTACCCACCACTGAGTGTCTACAACTAACATTTTAGTCTACTTTCATAATCACATTTCTGTCCATCCAGCAGTCATTCCATCTTATTTTTTCCATACATTTCAAAGTGAATGGTAGGTATCAGTACACTCCCTTTTAAATACTTCAATATTTCATTTTTGTTTACAGGTTTTTCCTCTGGAGGCAACATTACATACAATCAAATCACAAAAATCTTGAATTTTTTAATAGAAGTAATGATACCCCCATATTTAATAATGTTAAGAAAGAATTATTTAACTTAATTCTTTAATTAACTTAAAAGAGAATTAATAAATTGGCTTAACACTTTGAAAGAATGCTAGAAATAACGAGTCACAATTTTGAAGGATTTCAATGTAATAGACCTTATTAGAAATATTGAACACAGTTAATTTTGTAATTGGAAGAAGAAATGGAAGCTCCATTTTCATCATGTATCACAAAAATGAGCTTCCTAAAATTGAAGCTGCTGTATCTTTTCTATTGAATTTATAAATCATAGTTTTGTGAAATTCATGATCTGTCAGCACATGTCTGAATTACCTGACAAGGACCTGTAGGATGGCTGGTGTAGTAAAGCTAACACTGCAAATCCTTCTTTTTCAAAGACCTGAAGAATAAATAACTTTATAAATACATGCATCCTGTTAGTGTGGTAAAGCATAATCAGCAAACTCTTTCTCTCTGATGATAATTATTTATTGATGAATGGTTAACTTGTGGAAGAGTTTTGTGGGGGTTGGATTTAATTATGTATGGACTGATGAAGTATCCATAAAAACAAAGGTAGTTAATGCCTTCAACAGTCATGTTCTCAACTACTGATATAACTTGGATTTTCTTCTGCTTGAGAAGATTAAAATAATCGTAGAGTGGTCAGAGGTTTATTTATTGGATGAAATATAGAGGGTTTATCTGTTTTTAAGTCTGATATGGTTGTTTTATGTATTCATCTACTTTCTTAGCTTTGGTCATATGTTGTTGTATGTTCTACTTATCAATGTAGTTGAAATCACATGTGATTCGGCTAGTGATTTTTCTAGATTCCAGTTTGTATCTAGAACAGCAGTAGGTAGATGCTTGAATGTTCACTGCATTGTTAATACTTCTGTTAACAAAGGCTATATTCTAGTGACCCACTTTGTCAGAAACTGCATTAGCAGAGGTAGAAGTTACATATGAGTCATAATTATATCTTTCAGAATGTAAGTTAGGGAGTTGTAATATGAAAAATTCTATGAATGCTATTATGAATTCCAACACTGTTGTGTACATCTTGAAGTCTTGGGGCAAATGAAGGGAGTTTTGGTTTAATGCTGGGCAAGTAGGTGAGAGACTGAACCTTGGTCAGGCTAGTGAGGAAGTGAGAGGGAGGAACAGGGGGGCCCTGTCTCTGGAGAAGACTAAGCTGGTGTGGATAGACCTGAGGCTCCTTTGACCTCCCTGGCTGCTAGTACTAGGCGTCTAGGATGGGAAGATTGGCTAGCAAAGTGGATATTGAACTGAGTTTATCAGACACATTCACATATAATCCTTTTGTTCCCTAACCCCCAACCCCAGAAGAGATCAGGAATGGCCTCCCTACTCACATCAGGTCTTTCCCCATTCTGAAGGGGGCTGAGGTGGATGATGGGACCCAGAAGACATTAGAGCCCTGATGCTCTAAGGAAAGGGGTACTGCACAGGTGGGGGAACAATGTGAAAAACCATAGCAAGGATTGAAGGAAGGTAACCCAGTGACACAAGTTAACCTACCTATGATAAGCCGTGGGTAGAGATATTTTGTGATAACACAAACCTGCTACCTCACTGTTTCATATCACAAAAAGCTGAGGTTCCCCCCCCAATATTTCTAATACACGTTTTTAAAAATATAAAAAATCAATTGAGAGAAGATTCCCTTTCATTTCTGTTTTTCACCCTAGCTTCTCTTCGTGAACATTCTGTTTAGGGTTGAGATGTGTAAGTTTTTGTCTTCCACTGGGTCCCTGAGCAACTCTGTGACATCGGGCAGACCACCTGGCCATGCCTTTTTGGGCCCAAATCAAGCAGTCCCTCCTGGCCTTACAACTTTGCTTCTATTGGCCACGTGTTGGTAACTGTTGAAGCTGAGTTGACAAGCTCATCATAGGATTTTCTGAACTTTTGTATATATTTGAGATTTTATATCATAAGAAATGAAATATTTAAAATTTAAATTGGCCTAAATGAAGTTATAATTTTAAAATAAAAGTAAGCCAAGTAAGTTTAAAAAACACAGTTGAATTGGCCTCAATTAGAATTTTGAAGTCTGTCATCTTTTTAGCTGAAACTCTCATTGCAAATTGTCCAAGTTCTTTTCCATTTATCACTTATTCATTCAGCAGGTACTTTTTTGAAGACTTACCTTGTGTGAGACAGCTTGTTAGGGTACCCTGGGACTACAGATTGATATAGGACGGTGTTTCTTTTCCTCTGGTCTAAGAGGCAGTAGGGCGATGTTTGCAATACCGTGGCGCAGTGAGTGATACACAAGGTGGGGCTCAGATGATCCCAAGCTGGGGGATTCCAGGAAGGCTTCTTTCAGGAGTTGTTGACATGTGAGCTAGGCTTCAAAGATTTTAAACATGTAGAGATGAAATGAAAGACATTTTATATTTATAGGTTAACAAAGGCAGACAACACACACGGGAACTTTGAGGTGAGTTTCAAGTGGTCAGTGAAAGGGAATAGAGGGACAGGAGGCCGTTAAGGGGACCCTGCCACAGAGCCAGCCTGATCTGACAGGATTGGCTGATGAGAGAGGGCAGGAAGCTCAGTTCTGGCTGCTGCCTTCTTTCTGTGAGGTGACTTCGAAGGGCACTGGGGTTGGGGAGGCCAGGTAGGTGACTTTTGTGAAAAAAGATGCTGAATTAGAAGAAAGGCAGTCTCCCTGACCCAGAAATGCTAAGTGTCTTCTCAGGAAGACAGGAGCAAATGAGTAACTGGGAGAGTGCTTTATGAACTATAGGATGATGTACAAATGTCACTTCTTTGGAGAAAACCGAGAAAGGAAAACTTGGTATGTGTCACGTGGATTCTGTTATGTATTATAAACTTCCAGAGGGCAGGGGATCATCCATTAGTTCGAGTTGTTGTTGGGCTTTTTGTAATTGTTCTTTCGCCATACAGTTGGGTTTTTTGATGGTTCTTAACTGTGAATCAGAGGAAATGAAGGTGTAATGAGGCTTTTTAGGTTTTCCTAGTTATTATGCACAACACTCAGTGAGAATGTCAGGGAAAATATCCTTGGCGGGGTGGGGAGTGGGAAGAAACAGGTGGAGCTGGAGATTGGAAGAGAGGAACCTGGAAAATTTCATTTAGACCAGCATTAGAAATAGTACTAGAATACAGGTGTTCGGCTATATTTTAATTTTTTAAACTGTCTAAAATATATCCCAAATGAGAACATTTAGTCTTTTCAGCTTACCTACTTGGAAGTATTTCTTGAAATTCATAACTTGTTAATCAATACCTATCTTAGGAAACAGTAAAAGGGAAAATGTCAACCAAGAGGTGATTAAATGTACAAATGTTAAATACCCAGAACATTTTGCATTCTTCAGTTTCAAGAAATCTTTTCTTATAGCAAAGCCATCATCATTGTTTTTAAAAGACTAAAATTTCAGGTGATACAATTTTAGTATTTCCTGGGAAATGACAGTTTTGACATTTTTTAATCACAAATCTTACAGTGGAGTAACTTCAGGATAAATTGATAGGAAATGTAAACACTAAAATTTCAGGAATTAAGTGTAGCTATTAAACTATACCATAGTGCTCCTGGGGATTGAGGGTTGGGCACAGAGTGGGTATAAGAGTTATACCAGTAATAAACTTGTAATAAATGACAAGTAAATTTTACTAATTACCTGGTGGAAAACTGGGAAACTTTATCAACTGGTTTCCTCTTGGGAGAAACTGAGACTGCAGTACAAAACGTTATCAACTGATTTCCCCTTATGGACAGATTATTTTTGTAGTTCTGTTTGAACATCTTCTTTTTCTCCTATAAACTGTGTTTATTTTTTTTAAAGATTTTATTTTATTTATTTGACAGAGAGAAACACAGCTAGAGAGGGAACACAAGCAGAGGGAGTGAGAGAGGGAGAAGCAGGCTTCCCGCCAAGCAGGGAGCCCCATGCAGGGCTTGATCCCAGGTCTCTGGGATCATGACCTGAGCTGAAGGCAGTCACTTAACCAACTGAGCCACCCAGGCACCCCTATAAACTATGTTTAAAAGCAATTTTTTTGGGAGGTATGGAACAGGCTTTTAGCATCATTAAACACAGTATTTGTAATTCTTTGTTAGTGGAGGTTGTTTCAGGGCCGTTGTAGCTTCTGGTGTTTATCAGTGAATGTCTCTCCACTAGTTACAGGATACACAGTGGGAAGCTTGGAGCAAATTAGCAAATTCTGGCAAACCAAGGAAACCCTAGCAGTGGCATTAACCTGCTGCATAATCACTTTTCTGCATTTCTGCTTCAGCAGGGAGTTGTCTCGATGGTGTTGGTTTGAGAACAGGGAGCATAGAAAGTCATATGGAAGCCTTGCCTCTGATAAGTTAAAAATAGGCACTTAAAACATCTTATTAGAGAAGTTCAAAAGTTTAAAGGATATCTGTAAATTTGTCATTACCCTGGAGCAGTGTTATATATATGGCTGTTAAGTGACTTAAGTAAGCGAATCTATGCGTGTGTACCCCCACACCCCAGGATTATCCGTCTGATTGATACTTGTTAGTTGTTCCAGGGGTGCTGGTATTATTTAAAACATACTTCAGCGCTCTCTTGTGGGTTTATCTTCAGAGTCTGTAGCATACCCATAAAGAACCCTAGCACTTGTAAATCTCAGTTTTTGGGTAGTGAACCTGATTTTTGGGAAGAGGCAAAAGCTATTTAGAGTTAAATGCAGAGGAGTAAGATGGCTGTAAGCTAGTTAGTGCCGTTTTGGGTCCAAAATGAGATATAAATATAAAATAATGAGACGGTTTCTTCTGTGACACATAATCTGCCTGCAGACAAAGAATTAGTTTTAAGAGTAGTTTTAAGTAAGAGCAGCTTTCTTGGAATAAGGTATAGTTTCCCATTACGGCACTTGGAAAGATTATGTTCATAGAAACACTCAGCTTCTGGGATGAAAATCAAAACAGCCAAGGCAGCCATTGTCCCAGTGTCACAGCGTCTTCCCCATAGGACTATTGTAAAGATTAAATGAGATAATGTTTGCAAAGGAGTTCTGAGCGCCTGTGTTTGGCTTGCAGTAAGCCTTCCGTAACTGTTAGCTATGTGTCATCATCATGAAGTCATGATGTCTCTAAAGGTCAAGAGAGCTTTTAACACAAGTTATAAAGATTCAGAAAGCATTAGAGTGGCAGGACAGCTGGGGTTGTATAATAAATGGTAGCATTCTTTAAGGATACATTTAGGGTGAACACTAATTGGTTCTAATGATCTTAACTTTGCTAACAACTAAGTCTATTTGCTGGCAGTTTAGTGAGATTTTGTAAGTGATTAATCTCAACAGAGTCTGATTTCAAAACACTAAGTTTCTCCTTGATGATGTAGAGGTGTAAGGATTTTTATGAAGTCAAAAAAGTTACTATGTTTGACATCAGCTTTTAAAGTGTGGTAGTACTTCAAGATAGTATAAACTTGCTAGATTTACAATTTTTGTGGATATTTGGGAATAGAAAATAATCTAATTGATTATTTTTTGCATATTGACCTTTGATACTTTGCTGTATTTTTGGAGGTAAAAATTGTTTAACTTAGAATTTTGAGGGTTTTATTTTCTAAAGTGGCAAATATTTAATGATCTCTGATTTGAAAAGGAGAGCGCAAAACCATGCGTCTAAGGCTATTTCCTCCAATGCATTATTGCACATGTTCAATGGCATACAGTTTAGTGCCTTAAGTATAAGAAAAGATAAACATCTTTTTAGTTTTATAGCTATCTTGGTTAATTTTAATAAGTTCTTTTCTCAGTAAAACAGTTTCAAATTTAGTTAAACATTTACAAATTATTCTAGGGTTGCTTCTAGCTATTCCACAGAGAGACAGATGTCACATGATTTGGTTGCTGTTGGCAGGAAAAGTGAGAACTTTCATCCAGTGTTTGAACATCTTGACTCAACTCAGAATACTGAAAACAAACCTACAGGAGAATTTGCTCAGGAAATCATAACTATAATCCATCAAGTTAAAGGTTGGTATATTTTGCACATATGTTAGGGATAACACAAAAATAATGTACTGATTTTTCACAAGATATAGGTAAATATCTGTGATATAGTAATAGTAATTAATATTTCATTATAAATTAGGTCATTAATAAGGAAATCTGTTAGAGAGAGTGTAAGGTATTCATTCAAGCCTCGTTCTTTGTGTGTTGTTCCAATAACCTGGTACTTCAACTTGTAGTAGATTACAAATTGAAAGTCAGAAAGGGAGGGACTGACTGCTGCAGGACACAGGACTGCTAGAGTGGCAAGAAACAATGACTGATAACCAAACAGGAAGGAGGAAGCAACAAACGTTGTATATGAAACTTGGTAAGAACTCTGGAAGTGTAGGTATTGTGATATTCTTCAAGTCCCCTGAGGGCATTCCTGGGACTTTGTGCCAGAAGGGTGAACATGAAATGATAAACGAGTTCGGTTTAATTTGGCGTACTTCATGGCAGCAGGGAGTTGCATCACAAATACTTTAAATGTTTGCATTAGATTGTTTCATTTTAGCTTCTGGCCTAATTTCCATTAATTGGAAAATTCAGTCACATAGAACAACTTTCTTCATTGATGCTGCATAATAAAGCAGTCATGGGTATAATAAACTGGAAACCTTCAAGAATTTCAAAATTTTATTTTCTATTTCTTACTGAATATTTGCACTGATTTTATTTTTACCTTCATGAACTGTATTTTGAAAACAGATCATTTTCTCTGCATCCCTCAAACTAAGGCACATATTTACCTTGAGGCCTGCAGTTTGTCTGAAACAGCTCACCTCCTCAGTTCCAGCCTCTCTCACCCAGAGGAAGTGTGATTCTTGGCAGGAAGGGAGGTGGTATTGGAGAAAGATCCAGGAGATTGCCCCAGAACAGGAACAGTAGGTTAGGGAAAAGGACTGCTTAAGTAGCATTTTGATGGGTCAAGTATGTTATCTTTCTCTCTATCCTTTTAAAAGCCGTATAGCATAGCAGATTTCATAATGTCTTCATGAACTTCAGTTAATGTTAATTAAAGTACAGTGGCAATAGAACTCCTTCTGTGATATGTAAACAACATTTAGCATTTGTTTAGAATTGTTTTGATGTTTCAGGGTTGTTTTTATTTTTTTCCTCTAGGTGAACTGTAAAACTCTGTACCGTCTTTACTTCCCAGTCTCTAAGGTCTTACCTGGGAGAAGAAAGGTCCTCACTTTGAGAGAGCCGCTATCTTTTCCCCCAACAAATAAGCAGGCAGGTCAAATAGGAACAGAGTCCTTGTGTTCATAAGTCAGGCATTTTTTACTATTGCTTAGGCTTGGGAAGTCATGTGAGCGCTACAAATTAGTCTGTGGAATAAGTTTAGGTCCCACATATTTTCAAGAGAAAGAGATTGGACGTTTTTTAACAGTCCCTTCTTCCTATGCTTATATATAATCTTTTAAGTGGAATCAGTTTTACACTGAGATAAAACTCTTTGTTTCCTTTTTCAGCAAGTTATTTTCCATCACCTGACATTACTCTACATGAGCGTTTTTCAAAAATGCGAGATACACAAGCTGCAGATGTAAATGAAATTAAATTGAATTCAGATCCAGAAATTCACAGGTAATGATTGATTATTATATGCCCATTTAACTCTTGGGAATAATTCTCAGAATAGATTTGGGAAGGTGCTGCCTTCTGGGCTTGCTGTAGACTCTAGGACTGAATTTCCTACCTAAAAGCTAGGACTAACCCAAGCCGGTACTGGGCCAGTGTACTTTGATGGAATAGGTTGTGTTAAAGCCATTGAGTAGCATTGTTTAAATGTGTAGGACTTTGACAATCTTTACCTACCTAACTTTGATTCTGCTGTGTCTATAGTAATTGCCTACTGAAGTTATCCCTGGAAGAATGAAAGACAATTGTCGAGCCATTGAAATCATGGTTTGCTTCATGTGGTCAGAAATGGCTGTTCTGAGGGCAGCCGGATGAAAACCTATGTCTTCTGCTGGCACCTGGCCGAGCAGGTGGTGTGCCCTGTCACGAGAGCTGAGCTGAATCAATGTTAGAATGCAGTAGATCACCGGAGCAAAGTTTAAGGTTACACAGACTAGCGCCTTGAGAACCGCTAAGGTTGTCACTGTGATGCTGTTCACAGGATGTGTGTGTCCTGGGAGACTGCTGTGTAGATGAAAACACACCTGGTAGTGGGTTTCTTTGGCTTCCTCCAAGGCACACCAACTTTATCTCAAATTCCATTCTCTAGTAATGGAATCAAGGTATCAGTGTATAACATAATTATTTAATTGTCATATGCCTTTATTATTTTAGGAGAATAGATATGTCTTTGGCTGAGCTTCAGAATAAACAAACTATGGTATATGAGCCAGAACAGGTAAGTGGATACAATTTTTGCTGAAAGATTATCACATTGTTGGCATATTGATGGAAAAGTGAACTGGTAATAGAGATTTTAAAAAAGGAAGTTAAATTGGATGAGAATCTGAAATTTACAAAGCTCTCCAAAGGTTCTAGTTACTGGCCAGGTTGCACAGAGAACACTGACAAAAGACAAAAATGTTCCCTAAGAGAGACAATCCCTACAGGTAACAGCTTTGTAAAATTGACATACAGTTATAGTGTTTAATATTCATTCCAAAGCATCACACTGTAGTAAAGCTTGTGGAAAGTATGTTTGATACCTTCATTTTTTCCCAAACAGTCATGTGGAGTATTTTTCTAAATCATACTTGGATGAATGCAGAAGAACTTAGTTTAATTTGATACTGCCCTTCTGTTTACTGTAGAATATATGAAAAATTCCCGGGAATATGAACTAGTGAAATAATGGAAATAACACTTATTTTGTGTATTGCCATGTACTATATTTCCACCCAACACTTCCTCAACCCACACCTCCCCATTTCTTTGCTAATTAGAAAAATTCTGTGGACTAGCAAGGGAGGGGCAAGAAAACTGGCTCTTGTTTTAGAAGTATATCAAGTTCTCAAAGAACTGCTAATTTATTCACTGAGAATGAAGTGTTTTTGTAGAGGAATGATTTTAATACATTTCTGATAGAATATGTAATTGTTTCACTTGTGAATGGTTACAATTTTTATTAAACTTACAAGGGTAGGTTGGTTTATTGAATAGGTGCTATTTTCAGAAAATTTCTGTTTGTCAAAATACTGTAATCAACTCATAGGAAATTTGAAAAATCGCCTCTAACTCAGCCACTTAACACAAAATATCATTTGATCATCTTTTAGTGTAGTCTTACATCTGGCATTTTAGCATAGCTACTACTAGTATATTAGTTTCAGATGCTTTTTGCTTTTTACTTAATAATGTTGCTGTATGTAAAATTTCTTGAGTTCCCCATGACTTTTTATGATTGAAGTTTTTTAAATTTTAATTAATTTTTCTTAGTAGTTTTTTTCACATTGACTTCCACATAGCCTATTTAGTCATAATTTAAATGTGTGTGCGTTATTACTTTGACTTAAATTTCCATGAAATCATCCTTCCCTTCTCCTGTAGATTTATTTTACATTTAAGTTGCTTTCATTTTTTGATGATTTTAAATATAGCACTTTGAATATATTTGGGTAGATAGCCTTTTCTTAGAGATAGAGTCCCAGAGGTAGGATTCTTGGTTCATTGTTATGAACTTTTCTGTCTGTGCATTGTCAATTGTGTCTCAAAATATTTTAATTGATTTACACTACCATTAGCAGGGTGATACAAGGTAACTTATTTAGGACTTTTACTTAAGGTTCTTATTAGATATGGTCTTTGTGCAACTAACAGTAATGTGAATGGTTTGTCTTCTGTCAAAATTCCTCAGACTCTGGTCAAAATAATAGATCCAAATGATCTACGACATGACATTGAAAGAAGGAGAAAAGAACGGTTACAGAATGAAGATGAGCACATTTTTCACATAGCTAGTGCTGCAGAGAGGTAATCAGTAGACAAAAACATCCTATTATCAGGGAGCTTTTGGTTTTAGCCTATTTTTCAATTTTTGTGTGTGATGATTTTCATTTTAGTGTAGGGATTTAATCCTTCAAATCCATTTTATATGTTTAAGTGAAATCTATTAAAATGTTTCAAAGTTATTCAGTGATCATTATATGCTGTTTGATTGAAACAACAAAAACACAGGGGTAGGTGAGTATTTGAGGTCTTTGTAATTCTAGAAAAGAGTATAACAGCTTTTTGATGACTAGCAGGTGCCAGGACCTGCAAGTTTATGGACTATGTGACTCAACCTCATTGAAACTCTAACATATTCTGCCCTTTAGATGCTGGTACTTTTTGAATATGACAGAATTTCCTGAGGTCAATACAGTTCTCTTTTGGAACTGTTCATGGATGTCTGTCCATGTAGCAGAGGCAAGGGTGGTAGAAAATGTGGAGGAGACAGAGTTGGAATCCCACCTCTGCCATTTTACAAGCTGTTTGCTCGTGGGCAAACTGACTTACTTTCTGGAGCCTTTTCCTCTATAAAGTGAGAAGAACCAATTTATGATGTGGACAGGTTAGAAACATTAAATGAGCTAGAACAGGCTAAGTACTGAAGGCATGCGTGGCAAATTGGTTATCAGTAGATCCTTGTCTTTCTTTCCAAACTCTGTACTTCTTTTTAGGGGCTCTCTGAGTAGTCTAGATTGGCCTTATTTTATCTCTAGTTCTAAAAGCTATGTGGGATTCTTGGTAACTGTGGGACCTCATATGATTATGAGGTATAACTGAATAGGCCTATAACTGAATAGGGACCTCATATGATTATGAGGCCTACCTCATATGATTATGAGGTATAACTGAATAGGCCAAAATTTCTACTTCACCCAAAGTTCTTAAGACTATCTGGATCTCTCAGAAAACAGGGATGTGTGAATAGGAAGGACCGGTGCTAATTCTCTTTCCATATTCCTTAAATCAAATTACTAAGATAATTGACTAGACTTTCAAATCAGATCTGTGGCTAACTAGGTCTTAGTCACAATACATGGAGCTTGTTTAAAACTGGACTTGATGCTGATAATAAGTTTGGAACTCATTAAAAGATGGCAAAAATGTGTGTTGAGGCATATAAAACAACTGAAAATAAAATAGTTAGAATCTCGTACCTTGATGGGTGGAAGTCTCTGGTTTCCTGATAGGACACAGCTTGATTGTGCTCTTCAGTGACGTAAGCTCTCTCTCATGCTTTTCTAAACTCAGCAAGTATAAGAAACTCAGTGTGCCAAGAAAGAGGATTTTTTTAAGCCAATCGATTTAAGATAATCAGCATTTTATAAAAATCATGTAATGTTTCAGAATGTATCTCCACCCTTTGAGATGAGAAAGGGCTTGAGCCCTGGAGTCGCACCTCAGTTCAACACCTGGCTCTGTAATCACCTAGCTTTGTGCCTAATCCGAGGCAAGTTATTTAATCTTTATTTCCTCATCCATCAAATACAGATGAGAAGTAGTCTTACCTCATGGTGGTGGTTAAGGTTAACTAATGTTGGGTATAAAGTACAGAGTACTGATCAGCATTAAGGATTATTAATGTTCGCTTTGAGGATGGTGTGTAGCATGCAAAGATGTCTTTCTGCAGTGTCTTTTGCTGGGCTATTTTATTTGTATTGGTTAGCTGGTGTGGCATAGTGGAGCCATGAGAATTTTTCTTCATTGAGATATTACTGACCATGAAATTCATCCTTTCAAAGTGAATTTACTGGTTTTTAGTATATTCACAAAGTTGCGCAGTTGTCACCACTGTCTAATTCCAGAATGTTTTCACCACTCTACAAAGAAGCCCTGTAACCATTAGTTATCATTCCCTATTTCTCCCTCCCCTCAGCCCCCGAAAACCACTGACCTACTTTCTGTCTCCATGGATTTTCCTCTTCTGGACCTTTCATATAAACACAGTCATATAATATGAGGTCTTATTTTTTAAGATTGTATTTATTTATTTGACAGAGAAACACAGCTAGAGAGGGAACACAAGCAGGGGGAGTGAGAGAGGGAGAAGCAGACTTCCAGCTGAGTGGGAGGCCCGATGCGGGGCTCAATCCCGGGACTCTGGGATCATGACCTCACCCGAAGGCAGTTGCTTAACCAACTGAGCCACCCAGGCGCCCCGTATAATATGAGGTCTTTTGTGGCTGACTTCTTTCATGTAGCATATTATTTTCAACATTGCTGCATGTTGTAGCATGAATATTCCTTTTATGACTGAATAATATCCCATTGTATGGATAACCACATTTTCTTTATCCCCTCACCAGTTGGTGTATATGTGGGTTCTTTCCACTTTTTGGCTATGGTGAATTATGGTGCTGTGAATATTCATGCACAGGTTTTTGTGTGAACATGTTTTCATTTCTCTTGGGTATATACCTAGGGTTAGAATTGCTGGGTCCTATGATAATGCTGTCTTTAACTTCTTGTTGAACTCCCAGACAGTTTCCCACAGTGATTGCCTCATTTTACATTCCCATTAGCAGTGTACGATTGTGCCAGTTTCTACACATCCTCACCAGGAGTTGCTATTGTTCATCTTTAAAAAGAAAAAGATTTAGAAAAAAACATATAGAACATTTAACTGTTTCCTAATTCGATTTCCTTCTTAAAATAAGAAAAAAAAAACCTGTTGATTTTATCCTTTTGTCTTCGAAATTCAGTCTGTGAGATTGATCTCGTTACTTTTTTTGCATAAACCTGTTGGTCAAGTCAGTATTTAGACTTCTGTAGAAATTCAGAAGAAATGCAATACAAAATCATAAATCACAGGATGTAGTAATTTCCCACCTGTGTGATCTTTTCTTCCTCAAACAGTTATATGCAAGCTCTGTGTATGTTTGCCCACCATTGTATCCCCACTGCCTTGAGCTCATTCAGAGCTATTAAATGAATGAAGACTTTCCAAAGGGGTGGATAGGACAGAGTATACTTACACTGTAATGCCTTTAAGCCTTGATTAATATTTATTCCCTAATACACAAGCTAATCTTTCCCAAGCAAGCCTAATGCTAGGACATTCTGTCTAGTCTCAAAGACTGTATTCTCTCTTTTTTCCCCCACTTCTGACCAATATCTTACCCTAATATCCCTATGTCTTCTCCTGACCCACTCTTTCTCCCTCTTTGTATCCACCATTACTAAGTTCGATACAGTGTTACCAAGGTGTTGTTCTGTGTATATAGGCCTGGTGTGTGGGGGATAAAGTAGCTTCAAAATAAAATCAGTAGACTTTTGAGAGGACATCAGATTGCTGAGACTTTCCTTTTAGCTACACCGGGTGTAGAAAACATATAGTGACAAAGTGTATACCAGGTCCTTGTCCTTGTTGAGCTTACAGTTTAATGGTAGGAAAAAATAAATACATACATGTCAGTGAGGGATAGGTGAAAGTGAGGCAGAAGAGGAAGCTTAATAGGACAGAGTGATACAAGTGGTTTTATTTTATTTAAGTAATTATGGAATGCACTTAGGATTTTTTTTAATTGAGCAGGGATGTGACTTAAGTGAGGAAGGTAGCTGTATAGTTTTTTTAGGGGATAGTATTTTAAGAGAAGGAACCAAAGGCAAAGACCCTCAGGCAGGATCATGCTTATTCCTGCTTCAGGACTAGAAAGCAGACCCATAAGATGATAACACAGTGGGAAAGGAAGAGAGTAGGTGGATAAGGCCAGATTGCAAAGAACCTTGGAGGACATAGTGACTTTGTATTTTATTCTAAGTGAGATTATAAAACATTTTGGGTACTAACCCAAGAAGAAATATAATCTCATTTAAATTTTAAGAAACTCACCCTGGTTTCTGGGTAGAGAATAGACTGTAAGAGCAAAAGAAAAATCATTTCTTTCTTATGTGGAAAAAGATTACGGTCAGGAAGTTAGAGCATGGTAGGTAGGGTATACCCGGCTCCTCAGACATCCTCTGCACATGGTGTCTGCCTCATAGTCCAGGATGTTCCCTGCCCATCATATCTATATTCTAGCCTTGTCATTAAAGACTTCATGGAATTTTTGTATGCAGCTTCAGGAAAATTGGTCAAAATTTAGTCTCATGGCCATACCTAACTGCCGGGAGGCTGAGAAATAGTTTCTTTAACTCGGATACTCTTTTGCCTGGTCACAAATAAGTTATCAAAAGGTTAAAAATTTTTTATTATGGCAAAATATACATAATATAAATTTTGCCATTTTAACCATTTTTAAGTGTTCAGTGCATTGGCATGAAGTTCAGTGTTGTGCAACTATCCACACTATCCGCTTCCAGAGTTTTCCCATCTTCTCAAAAAAAAAAACCTCTGTACCATGTAAAGAGTAACTCCCCATCCCCTTTACTCCCAGCCCTTGATAACCTCTGTCCTTTCTATCTCTGCAAATTTGCCTGTTCTGGGTACCTCATATATATAAGTGGAGTCATACATTAATTGTCCATTTGTGTCTAGCTTATTTCATGTAGGATAACATTTTTATCCATGTTGTGTCTGTATCAGAGTTTCATTTTTTAAAAAACTTCACCCTTCATAAGACTGAATAATATTCCATTGTATATACTATATTTATTTGTCCATTTTTCTGTCGATGGACATTTACTTTGTTTCCATCTTTTGGCTGTTTTAAGTAATGCTGTTAGGAACATCGGTGGCATCATCTTTTTGATCATAGCCATTCTAGTAGGTATAAAATGTTATCTTATTGTGGTTTTGATTTGTATTTCCCTAATGGTTAATAATTTTGAGCATCTTTTCATGTTCCTTTTGTGTGTCTTCTTTGGAGAAATAACTATTTAAATCCTTTGCCCATGTTTTAAATTAGATTAGTTTATTTTTATTATTGATATGTAAAGCGTTCTTTATATATTCTGGACATTACTCCATTATCCAGATATATGCTTTGCAAAGAGGAATTTTTTTTTAAAGATTTTATTTATTTGACAGAGAGAAACACAGCTAGAGAGGGAACACCAGCAGGGGGAATGAGAGAGGGAGAAGCAGGCCTTCCGCCGAGCAGGGAGCCCGATGTGGGACTCGATCCTGGGTCTCTGGGATCATGACCTGAGCCGAAGGCAGTCGCCCAACCAACTGAGCCACCCAGGCACCCCAAAGAGGAATTTTTAAAAGTCTATTGTTTTACTTATATAAGTAGTAGTATATGCTAATGGCAAACATTTAGAAGTATATAATAAAGTATAAAAATAAAAATATAACGCATTCTTAATTTCATGAGTCAGAGATGACCAATACTAATACATTTCCTGTCATTTCTTTTTTTCTGGGCATACATGTAGTGTATTTTAAATAATTAAAATCATCCTTGGGGCACCTGGCTGGCTTAGTCTGGTAATGCATGTGAGTCTTGGTCTTGTGGTTGTGAGTTTGAGCCCCGCATTGGGTATAGAGATTACTCAAAAATAAAAAATCTTGAGGCGCCTGGGTGGCTTGAGTTGGCCAAGCGGCTGCCTTTAGCTCAGGTCATGATCTTGGAGTCCCAGGATCCAGCCCTACATCAGGCTCCCTGCCCAGCAGGGAGTCTGCTTCTCCCTCTGCCCCCTCACCCCGCTCTCATGCTTTCTCTCTCACTCTCTCTCAAACAAGTAGATAAAATCTTTAAAAAAAATAAAAATAAAAAATCTTTTTTTTAAGTAGGCTACACACACAATGCGGGGCTCAAACTCATGACCCCAAGATCAGGAGTCCATTGCTCTTACCAATTGAGCCAGCCAGGCACCCCCACAAATTTTTTTTAATTACCCTCCAAATACAGCTTTGTACCCTACTCTTTTGACTTACTATCATATCATGAGCATTTTGACAGAAAATGAGAGTTTTTAACATTTCGCAATACCCTGAGTAGCTGTGCCATGTCAGGCTTGGGGGAGGGTGTCAAAACTGGGGCCACAAAATGAACCACCCGCAGTGCCTTCTTGTGAAGGGATCACAGCTTGCTGGCTAAGACAGGCAGGTGTTACCAGCATTTATAACCGTGAATGATATGTGTGAAGACCCCCAAATGCTTCATGTGCACATAGCAGGATGTCTAGTCCACCTCAGAGGAGTCTGGAAAAGTTTTCCTGGAACAGTGCAGTTGGAACTAAATCTTGAAGTTGGCCTACGTGGAAGGAAATTACAATAGAAGGGATTGCTCATGCGAACTTTAGGAAGCAGGAGAGATTATGTGTGTTGGGAACTGCACAGGGCTAAATGTTTCCAATCACCAGTGTGCCTATGGGGGAGATAGGAACAAAATGACCAGTGGGACAGCAAGGGCCAGAGCAGGAAGGGCCTTGAAGGTCATGATGAAGTATGTGGATTTTATCCTGATGTCAGTGGGGGACCCGTGGAAGGGATTCAGGCAGGGCGGAGGCAGTGAGCAGTTTATTCATCATAGAGCAGGAAGGGTCAGAGGGACATTGTGGGGAGATGTGGGATGTGACAGGGAGAGGACTTCCCCAGGGCTGTGAAAATGAGGCCCTACCACTGGAAGAGAAGCCCAAGAAAGGACCTTCCCTCCCAGGTCTGGCTGCCTGAGAGGAGGCCTTGATGGCCTGTGGACATTGTGACGACAGGAGAGGGGAACTATCCTTTGCTTCTGTGGCCCAACAGTGACAGAGGCCTCACCTTGGCCACTGAGGGGGCCTGAGGCAGTGACATTCTTTGGTGCTTTCATTAGTAAGAGTCTGTCAGCAAGGGGGGGGGAGCCGGTGGCCCAGTGCTGCCAAAGTCTCAAGAGCAGTGATGATCTTCCCTCAGAAAACACACATTCTACATATGGTTTCAGAGGGTTACAACCCCCAGGAAACCTGTCCTTGGACCCCAGATTAAGAACCTTGGTCCAAAACTTGTTTCCCCCTATTGCTGATTTTCAGCTTAGCTAAATAATGTTTGTTGAAAAACAGAAGTTTTAGCCCTGATAACTATCATTGCATTTGTACTTTTAGTAGTGATAGATTTTTGAGGTTTGTTGTTTGTTTGTTTGTTTTTACTGTTGTGCTGCTTTAATTGTCTCTGAAGGGGGCAATTAGATTTCTCTTTTTCACTTGTTGGGTAAAGGTAAACTAATAAAATATTCTTACTTTGTCTCTTTCATTTTATTAGGAATGATCAGCATTCCAGTTTTTCGAGGTTGAAGAATACTCATGCTGATGAATTCCAAAACCCTACAGATTTTATACAAGCAAGTTTTAGAAAATTTATTCAGAAACCTCATGTGGTAAGATTGCAGTTCCAAATTTTTCACTTTTGTACACTCTGTTCTCCTCACATTTATCTGTGTGTATAGAGAGCACCAGTAGTTTTCTAACTCTTCATTAAGTACATGTTATGACTCTGTTGTTCAGTGTTAATATTCTGCTGAGTCTTACACTTATGACAGAGGAAATCATTATCTCTGATTTAGTAGGATTTTATTTCATTTATTATAGTACTAGCTCTCTTAATATTTTTTCCTTAAGATTTTTTTGAGAACTACTTTATTAAGATAGGATTTATATACTGTAAAATTTTCACCCATTTTAGGTATACAATTTAATGATATCTTATAAATCTACCAAGATATGTAACCATCACCATAATCCAGTTTTATGACCTTTTATGACCCCCCAGTAATAGCCCTCTTGCTTGTTTAGTTATTCCCTGTTCCCACCCCTAGCTAACCACTGAATCTACTTTACCTCTAAAGATCTGCCCTTTCATAAGACAGTTCAAAATATGGCAGCTGGCTTTCAAAATAAGAGCAAGCAAGTGACCACTAGAACGTTGGAAGCCAGCGCCTGCTAGTAATCTAATCTCGGAAGTGATGTTCTATCACTTCTCTCATACGCTGCTTGTAAGAAGCAAGTCACTTTTTGTCTCTTTGGAGTAATGCTAGTATGAACATGGGAGCACAGATGTCTGAGTCATTGTTTTTCATTCTTTTGCATATATTCCCAGAAATAGAATTGTTGGATGAAATGGTAATTCAGTGGCAGTTTTTTTGTTTAATTTCATGTCAGGTATGTGAATTGCAAATAATTTTCTCCCAACTTATGGGTTGCCTTTTTGCTCTGTTGTTTCCTTTGATGCACAGAGATTTTAATTTTGATGAAGTTCAGTTTTTCTTTCTTTTTTTTTAGATTTTATTTATTTATTTGACAGAGAGAAACACAGCAGCGAGAGAGGGAACACAAGCAGAGGGAGTGAGAGAGGGAGAAGAGAGCTGAGCAGAGAGCCTGATGTGGGGCTCGATCCTGGGTCTCCAGGATCATGACCTGAGCTGAAGGCAGTCGCTTAACCAACTGAGCCACCCAGGCACCCCTGAAGTTCAGTTTTTCTATTTTTCTTTTGTTGACTGTACTTTGGAAAAACATTGCCAGATCCAATGTCATGAAGATTTTCCTCTATATTTTCTTTTAAGAGTTCCTAATTTCACTTCTTACATGTACATCATGTACACGGATTCATTTTGAATTAATTTTTGTATATGGTGTTAGGTCCAAATTCATTCTTTTGCTGGTGGGTATCCAGTTTTTCTGATACCATTGCATCTTGGTACCCTTGTCAGAAATCATCTGACCATGTAAACAAGATTTTAATTCTGAGCTCTCTATCTATAGCATTGGTTTGTCTGTCTGTTTTTATGTCAGTACCATACTATTTTGACTACCTTAGCTTTGTGGTAAATGTTGAAATCAAGAAACTTATACCATCCAGCTTTGTTCTTTCTCAAAACTGTTTTGCCTCCATAGAGTTCCTTGAGATTCCATATAAGTTTTAGGATGGATTTTTCTATTTTCATAAAAAAATAAAATTATAGCACTGAATTAATAATAGCTTTGGATAATATTGCCATTTCAACATCATTGAGCCTTCTAATCTATGAATACAGGATGTCTTTTCATTTATTTATGTCTTTAATTTCTTTCAGTAATGTATTGTGGTTTTTAGTGTATGTCTTTCACCTTCTTGTTAATTAATCCCCCTGAGTTTTTTTTTATAAATATTATTTTATTTTTTCAATGTTCCAAGATTCATTGTTTATGCCCCACACCCAGTGCTCCATGCAATACATGCCCTCAGTACCCACCACCAGGCTCTCCCATCCCCTACCCCCTCCCCTCCAAGACCCTCAGTTTGTTTCTGAGTCCACAGTCTCTCATGTTTCGTTTCCCTACCTGAATTACCCTACTTCCCATTTCCTTTCCTTCTCCTACTGTCCTCTATATTACTCCTTATGCACAAGTAAGTGAAACCATGTGATACTTGACTTTCTCTACTTGGCTTATTTCACTCAGCATAATCTTTTCCATCCAGTCCATGTTGCTACAAAAGTTGGATATTTATCCTTTCTGATGGAGGTGTAATATTCCATTGTATATATGTATCATATCTTCTTTATCCATTCGTCTGTTGAAGGGCACCTTGGCTCTTTCCACAGTTTGGCGATTGTGGCCATTGCTGCAATGAGCATTGGGGTACATATGGCCCTTCTTTTCACTACATCTGTATCTTTGGGGTAAACACCCAGTAGTGCAATTGCAGGGTCATAGGGTAGCTCTGTTTTTAATTTTTTTTTAAATATTTTATTTATTTGACAGAGAGAAACACAGCGAGAGAGGGAACACAAGCAGGGGGAGTGAGAGAGGGAGAAGCAAGCTTCCCGCTGAGCAGGGAGCCTGATGTGGGACTCGATCCCAGGTCTCCAGGATCATGACCTGAGCTGAAGGCAGTCGCTCAACCAACTGAGCCACCCAGGCACGCGGCTCTATTTTTAATTTTTTAAGGAATCTCCACACTGTTTTCCAAAGCGACTGCACCAACTTGCATTCCCATCAACAGTGTAAGAGGGTTCCTCTTTCTCCACAGCCTCTCCAACACTTGTTGTTTCCTGTCTTGTTAATTTTGGCCATTCTGACTGGTATAAGGTGGTATCTCAGTGTGGTTTTGATTTGAATTTCCCTGATAGCTACTGATGATGAACATTTTTTCATGTGTCTGTTAGCCATTTGTATGTCTTCTATGGAGAAGTGCCTCTTCATGTCTCCTGCCCATTTTTTGATATGTTCATTTTCTTTTTGGATGTTGAGTTTGAGTAGTTCTTTATAGATCTTGGATACCAGCCCTTTGTCTGTAGTGTCATTTGCAAATAGCCTCTCCCATTTTGTGGGTTTCCTCTTTGTTTTGTTGACTGTTTCCTTTGCTGTGCAGAAGCTTTTTATTTTGATGAAGTCCCAGAAGTTCATTTTCACTTTTGTTTCCTTTGCCTTTGGAGAAGTGTCTTGAAAGAAGTTGCTGTGGCCGATGTCAAAGAGGTTACTGCCTTTGTTCTCCTCCAGGATTTTGATGGATTCCTGCCTCATGTTGAGGTCTTTCATCCACCTCGAGTTTGCCTTTGTGTGTGGTGTAAGGGAATGGTCTAGTTTCATTCTTCTATACGTAGCTGTCCAATTTTCCCAGCACCATTTATTGAAGAGACTGTCTTTTTTCCACTGGATATTTTTTCCTGCTTTGTCAAAGATGATTTGCCCATAGATTTGTGGGTCCATATGTGGGCTCTCCACTCTGTTCCATTGGTCTATTTGTCTGTTTTTGTGCCAGTACCATGCTGTCTTGGTAATCACAGCTTTGTAATAAAGCCTGAAGTCAGGTAACGAGATGCCCCCAGCTTTGCTTTTCTTCTTCAGCAATTCCTTAGCGATTTGGGGTCTTTTTTGGTTCCATATAAATTTTAGGATTGTTTGTTCCAGTGCTTTGAAAATTGTTGGTGGAATTTTGATCGGAATGGCATTGAAAGTGTAGATTGCTCTGAGCAGTATAGCCAAAAAGAGAAAACAACCCAAATGTACACTATTGGATAGATGTATAAACAAGATAAACAAAATATGGTATATACATGCAGATAGAATATTATTCAGTCTTATAAAGGAAGGAAATTCTGATACATGCTACAAGATGGTTGAACCTTGAAGAATAACACTAAATGAAATAAACCAGGCACAAAAGGATGGATATTATGTGAGTCCACTTCTGAGTCAATACACAGAGACAGAAAGCAGAATAGAAGTTATCATAGGTTGAGGGGACATGGGGGGAATATTATTAAATGGCTGCACAGTTTTAGTATGGGATGATGAAAAATCTGGATATGGATAGCAGTGATAGTTTCACAGCAAAGTGAATATGCTCAATGCCACTGAACTATACACTTAAATGCGGTTAAAATGTAAATTTTATGTTATGTATAGTTTACTGCAACTGGCCATATAAGCATGGGTCGGTTTCTGGACTCTTTATAATGTTCCATTTGATTCATGTGCCTGTACTTGTGACAATATCACATTGTACTCATTTTGGCAATCTTATAATAAGTTCTGAAATTAAGAAGTGTAAACACTCCAACTTTGTTTTATTTATTAAATATTGTTTGGCCTTTAAAAAATAAGCAAGTCACTAGATCTAGTTCACATCTCAAGGGAAGGGGGATGACATAAGGGCCTGGATACTAGAGAGTGGGGCTCACTGAGAGCCTGGTCAGACGCTGTCTGGTACACCTCCTGCTGAGCCCCAGTGATTCACATCCCTTCACTTGGAAAATACACCATTCTCTACCATGATCCCCCAAGTCTCATCTCATTACATGTGTCTTTGTGCACTTACTCAAATGTATAGACTTACTTAGTATCAGTTCAAGATGACTGCTATGTAAAGGGTTTTATATGACTTTTTTCCCTTCAAACTGACGGGAGAGAGCAAAGTATGGAAGGGAAGAATTTGTGAGAAGTGTAGCAAATGGAATAGCAAATGGAATCAATAGAAGGCTATAAGACTTGATTTTGGAAAAAAGAAACTTCAGAATGGGCCCCGTCTTCTCTGTTCCCATTAAAGGATTCCGGTTCTTTGCAGTTACAGTCTTAATACTCTGACTTTTGATACTTTCCTAATCATGGCAGGAGCATCACCTCAAATCAGTTGTCTGAGTTAGCAAAACCTGCTTCCTGCAGTTCTGAGGATTTGTTTTCTTCTTAGGCAGTGGGAACTCTTTAGCAATGGTTTGGTTCTTTCCTGGAAGTTTGAATAAAAGCTAGATATATAGTCCATTTTCCAAAAGTCACACATTGCGTTATACAGCAGTATTTTTTTATACTTCTCACATTCATGAATTAAACTAGTTCCTCACAAACTAGCATGGTTTACATGAAGGAAGGTATGCGTGTGTTCCTCCAGCTAAGTATATGCTACATGCTTTGTGTTCTTCATCCTATACATTTAAAATGTGTTACTTATTTTTTTAAAAAAAATTTTCACTTTTTTATTGAAGTGTAGTTGACACACTGTTATATTAATTTCAGGTGTACAACACAGTGATTCAAGAAGTCTTCGTGTTATGCTATGTTTAGCACAAGTGTAGCTATTGTCTGCCACCATACAATATTATTACAATACCATTTACAATATTCCTTATGCTGTACTTTTCCTCTCTGTGACTTGTTCATTCCATGACTTACTCATTTCATAACTGAAAGCCTTTATCTCCCACACTGTTTGACCCATTTTGCCCATCTCTTCAGCCTGTCTCCTCTAGCAACTATCAATTTGTTTTCTATCTTTGGGTCTTTTTCTGCTTTTTTGTTTTTTATTGTTTTGTTTTTCATATTCCATATATAAGTGAAATCACATGGTATTTGTCTTTCTCTGGCTGATTTCATTTAGCATAATACCCTCTAGGTCTATTCATGTCGTCACAAATGGCAAGATCTCATTCTTTTTTTATGGCTAAGTAATATTCCTTTGTATATATACCGTATTTCTTTTTTTTGTAATTTTTTAAAGATTTTATTTATTTATTTGACAGAGAGAGAGAGATCACAAGTAGGCAGAGAGGCAGGCAGAGAGAGAGGAGGAAGCAGGCTCCCTGCTGAGCAGAAGCCCGACGCGGGCCTCAATCCCAGGACCCTGAGATCATGACCTGAGCCGAAAGCAGAGGCTTTAACCCACTGAGCCACCCAGGCGCCCTATACCATATTTCTTTATCCATTCATCTATCAATAGATGCTTAGGTTGCTTCCGTAGCTTAGCTATTGTAAGTAATGCTGTAATAAACTGGGGTGTGCATATCTTTTTGAATTAGTATTTTCATTTTCTTTGGGTAAATACCCAGTATTGGAATTGCTAGGTTTTATGGTATTTCTATTCTTAATTTTTTCAGATCCTCCATATTGTTTTCCACAGTGGTTGTACCAATTTGCATTCTCACCAACGGTACCCGAGGGTTCCTTTTTCTCCACATTCTTGCCAACACTTGGTTCTTATGTTCTTGATTCTAGCCATTCTGAAGGTGTGAGGTGGCATCTCATTGTGGTGTTAGTTTGAATTTCCCTGATAATTAATGGTGTCAAGCACTTTTTGTCTGTTGGCCATCTGGATGTCTTCTTTGGAAAAATGTCCATTCACATTCCCTGCCCAAAACTTGTATTTTTTAAATGGTAAGATGAACTTTAAAAGATAAAATTTAAAAACATTAATCCATACTAATATTTTTTTCATGCAGAATTATACTATGCAGAGAAAAGACATCATTACTCAAAAACCCTTTGGAGTTGAGGGAAGACATCAAAACAAAATAGGCTTTAGAAGACCTTTTAAGGTACTGAGTGTTATTTTCCATTTAATTCTAGCTTTGAGTTTATGCTTTGAACATAGTGTTCTAAGTGTTAGTAAATTAAAAGCTGCTTTTGTGATATTTCAAATAGTAGCTATAAACTAATACTTATGGACATAAATTTATAGTTAACTATAATCAGTTTAATGATAACCCCAACTCCTCAGGACTTAAGTTTCAGATATTTTTTTAGTGACTGGAACCCTTTCTCAAAGATTACATGAAAAACACAAGTCTATAAAACAGATGCAGATGGGCTGGCTCTTGATGAGGAGGCAGATAAGGTTCTAGACCTTCCCTTTAAGCTCGCCCCTTTACCTCTAAGAAGTAAATGCATAGCTTTTTAGCTTCCAGGGTTCACAGACTGAAAAATCCTGCCCATAGGTGTACAACCCTCAGAGGCCTTCTGCATCATCTGAGAAAGATTCTGGTCCAGTAAGCTTCGTTAAAGCCAGTTTCATTGCATTCTAATTATTTGTGCAGCTATGTCTGATATAAGTGATTAATTATTTAGAACACCTCATCCCACAGACATGTGGAATAAGAATTATAGCATAAAGTACTGTATTTCTCTCTCCTTGTTCTTAGAAGTTGACATACTTTTGGGGGAACCACTTCTGGTGGCTCAGTCAGTTGAGCATCTGCCTTTGGCTTAGGTCATGATCTCAGGGTTCTGGGATCAAGCCCTGCATTGGGCTCTGTGCTCAGCGGGAAGTGTGCTTCTCCCTCCTCCTCTGCCGCTACCCTCCACTTGTGCTCTCTCTCTCTGTCAAATAAATCTTAAAAAAAAGAAGTTGACATACTTTTTAAATCCATTTTGAAGGAATTTCCTGCTTATGATTGGTGCTTTATTAATATATTTTTATGAGACTGATATTAATATATTTTTTAAGATTTTATTTATTTGAGCAAGAAAGAGAGCATGAGCAGGGGTAGGGACAGAGGGAGAGATAGAACAGACTCCCTGCTGAGCAGGGAGTCCAATGAGGGACTCCATCCTAGGACCCCGGGATCATGACCTGAACTGAAGGCAGACACTGAACTGACTGAGCCAGCCAGGCGCTCCACTTTATTAATATTTTTAACTTTACAGAATCTCTTTCCCCATACCGCCAAAAGAAAGGAAAATAATGTAGGCTTTTATCTGAGAGTAGCATGCAGGCTGGTTAGAGTTGTTAGCTCATTAGGAGGAGATTAATATGAGCATAAAACTAGTATAAACTTTCCCCAAACCATAGACTAGGAGGTAGTTGAGTGGTCTTCTATTAATACCTGGCTTGTTGAGAGGCATAATTCTAGATGTTGAAAGATTTTTTTCATTTGTAATAACACAATTTGAAGACATTGTGCAGATAATATTTTTAGGCAGCATTTCATATACCTAAAAACAGGTGTGACATTAGATTTTAAAAAATAGCCATGGCCATAGAATATAAACATGTTTTATACTATCTTTTAATCTGGAGTAATTAGCCACAGAATCAACTAGAATGTGATGTCTGTGTAACTTAGAGACAGTGTAGCTGGGCTTTCTGATATGAGTGCTTCCTGTTGGTCAGATATAGTTGTTTGTAGTATTTTTCTAGGATTCTTACAAGGCCTATTTCCTGTTACCCTTTCTTCTTAAGGGAAAGCTTTTTTTTTTTTTTTTAACGGTTTTATTTATTTGACAGAGAGAAACACAGCCAGAGAGGGAACACAAGCAGGGGGAGTGAGAGAGGGAGAAGCAGGCTTCCTGCCGAGCAGGGAGCCCGATGTGGGACTCGATCCTGGGTGGCCGGGATCATGTCCTGAGCTGAAGGCAGTTGCTTAACCAACTGAGCCACCCAGGCGCCCGGGAAAGCTTTTTAATATTAATTATTTTTAAATGTTTTTAAAACAGATGGAATAATCTTTCCTTTTGACCAATCATTTAAAGCTGTGTAATGTTATATGATTGTTTAGAAATTCACATTTCTTTTTTTTTCTTTTTGAATAATTTATTTTTTCAGTGTTCCAAGATTCATTGTTGATGCACCCCACCCAGTGCTCCATACCATATGTGCCCTCCTTAATACCCACCACCAGGATCACCCAGCCCCCCACCCCCCTCCCTTCCTCCCTTCCAAAACTCTCAGTTTGTTTCTCAAGAATCCACAGTCCCAGGGGCGCCTGGGGGTGGCTCAGTTGGTTAAGCGACTGCCTTCGGCTCAGGTCATGATCCCGGAGACCCGGGATCGAGTCCCACATCGGGCTTCCTGCTCGTCTGGTAGCCTGCTTCTCCCTCTCTCACTCCCCCTGCTTGTGTTCCCTCTCTGGCTGTGTTTCTCTCTGTCAAATAAATAAAATC
>PITA01018625.1:0-39822 GCA_004023965.1 Spilogale gracilis
CTACTTGTGATCTCTCTCTCTCTGTCAAATAAATAAATAAAATCTTTAAAAAAAAAAAAGGTCGTCTTGAAAAACAAAGGTTTTCAAAATTTTTCTAAATGACACATAATATCTAATGTAGAAAGCACCACCGGAACTTCGAAACTGTAAAAGTATCCACATTTTGGTTGATTTGTTTCACTCTCCTGTTGTGAAGGAAAAAATACACATTGCTCTCTTCCTCCTTTGACAGCTATTGACCTAAAAAGTGGTTCTGGGAAAGTGTACCAAGGTCCAGCAAAAGGCTCTGCTGATACAACCTTCACCCTTTCAGATGAAGATTTCATGGAAGTGGTCCTGGGCAAGCTGGACCCTCAGAAGGTAATGTCCCGACACACCCAGTCGTCATCATCATGTCCTGTTTGACCATTGCAGGTTTTAGCTGGCTCCCAGATCCTTATCTCTAGGAAGGAGACTTAGGGGATCTCAGTATGTGGGTTGACAGGTCATGTGTTTTAGCAGAGTTCCACATAACCCCTTTTAGAACTGAATTTCTTCTTCAGCATAGAGTAAAACAGTGTAAGACACACACCTAGACCTTTAAATATATTCTGTCATTAGTCCAAAGGTGAAAAGCCATATCGTAGTAGATATGGCTTTCTAAAATTTGCAGTTCATTCCTGATGTAGAAGATAAAGAATTTGTCTTAATGATCATCATTGAAAACTGGAAAGAGAAGGAGAGGCCAGTGAGAGCTGGTGTCTTAGTTCAGTACAGACACTTAGAGGTCTGTCTGTGGAAAATAAGGACAAGGACAGTAGCGCCCTCTCTGGCCGTTTTTCATGAATATTCTTCTAAAGTGTTTGGCCAGTCCACGGCACATAAAATTAAAGAAACTGACGTAACAATTAGAATGTTACTTTGAAATGAAGCAACATGGGACTGGGGAGGGAGACAAACCATAAGAGACTCTTAATCTCAGGAAACAAACTGAGGGTTGCTGGGAGGTAGGAGGGGAGAAATAGGGGGGCTCAGTTATGGAAAAAATAAAACTTTAAAAAATAAAAGAAAATAAATTGTAAAAAAAAATATGTTCCTTAAAAAAAAAAGAAAGAATGTTACTTTGAAACCCTGATTCCCTGATTATATAGCTGGAAACCCACAGATTTCTACTGAATCAACTACTGGTTCTTAGAATGAAGGACTTTGAGCCAGTGGTTGAAGGCTCAATAATTACTAAAAAATTGCTTTCATGCAGCACCAAACCCAACTAGAGGATATCACTAAAAAAGAAGTTGTTTATAATCCCAACCCAAACTATGGAATACTCAGTGACTTCCCTAACAAGGAAAGCTTGTTTGAAGATAGCTGCACACATTTACAGGGAACAGAGCTATTTAATACATGAAAAAGTATGGTTTTCCCAGAGAGCAGGACTAATTTAAAGAGAATTTAATTTAAATTTAAAGAGAATTGTTGAGTAATCCAGTAGCATCTTGGACATCAGAGAATTCTGAGTTTGGATCTGAGTTTTGCAACTTCCTCTCTCAATCTCGATTTTCTCATTGGTAAAGTTAATACGATAATTGTAATGATCCCAAACGCCAGTCATAACTCAGTCTGATAATGTATATGAAGAGCTCAGTACAGCACTTGGCCCCACGTGACCTCAGTTGATTTCTTCCCAGAAACGCATTCAGCACTTACTCTGATTTGGGTGCTTGTCAGGGTGGAACAAGACGGTGCCCCTACTGTCTGAGCTTAATTCCAGAGGGAAGTGGGAGGGAAATCTGGTTTCAGGCATGAAGAAGAATTAGGCGGAGCAACGGGTTAGAGCCCTGCTTGGCGCCCTTTTTCCACGAAGGGTCGAGTAGTGAACATTCTCGTCTGTATGTCCCATGGTCTCTGTTGCACGTGTGTAGTCTGGCCATTGTAGAGTCAAAGCAGGCACAGATAGTAGGGAGACGGAGGAGAGGGGCTGTGTCCTCATACAACTGCATTCACAGAAACAGGCAGCAGATCCATTTGGCCCATGGGCTGTGGCTTGCCAGCCCCTGGATCAGAATGTGACAGGCTAGAGGAAGGGTTTCAGACAGGCTTATCTACAAAGGCCCGAGAGAGCGCTGGCCACCGTGAGGGGATGAACTGTGAGGCCATGGAGACTGTGTGTGGAGACAGGAGGATCTGGGCTTACTGGAGCACTGGAACAGTGAGAGGAGGCCACATGAACAGTGGGGCCTGAGCAGGACGTGATGGAGATGTGGGAAGGGCTAGTGTGCACAGGACCTTTGGAGTTTTGGCAAGGAATTCACATGTCACATGTGATAGGAAGCCAGTGACTGGTGGTCTGAGTTGTAAAGATCATTCTGGCTGCTGAGTGGAAAATGGACTTTGGGGTAGAGAGTGGGTGATGAAGAATTCTTTTTTAGACATATTGTATTTGAGATGCCTGTATATAAAGATGAAACATAGGATAAGGGGCACCTGCCTGGCTCGGTTGGGTGTCTATCTTTGGCTCATGTCATGATCTCAGGGTCCTGGGATCAAGCTCTGCTCTGGCTCCCTGCTCATTGGGGAGCCTGCTTCTCCCTTTCCTCCCCACTTGTGCTGTCTCTCTCACTAATAAATGAACTCTTAAAAAAAAGATAAAATAAACAAACATAGGATTAGAGACCTTTGGGGACAGGGGTGAATGGATTATTTAGTGAATGGCCTTGGACAATTGCATAGGAAATGATAGTGCTTTTGGTATTCTACATACTTAAATCACTACCGGATCGAATGGAATTAAATCTAAAAAATAAAAGCCGAAGCAAAAACTTGATAAAAACCTGGGTATTTATTATCCTCTGAAAAATTCTCATTGATACCAGAGTTTTTCCAAAGTCATTTGGCTCTGTTACCTTCTGGACCTTAGGAGAAGTCGAATATCAGTCTTTTGGTCCTCGGAGACCATACCTCTGAGTGGGTGCAGTCTTTTCTTCTCTGCCACCAACTAGTCCACCTCAGTGGCTTCCTTCATGATTCTTGAAAATGGCTTCTCCAACAAGTGACTCATAGTTCATTCATCTCACTTCTGATTATTTTTCATGCCATTCCCAGTCCGTTTTAGTCCTTCTTATCAGCAGCATAAAGTGTACAACTTACGAAACATCACTGTTTCCCAACACCGTCACTTACCGTTTTCTTCACTTGTTCTGTTATTCCTGCTTCTCTGGTTAAGCTTCACGGAGGCCTTCCATTTGTTGACACAATCACTTTCTAGCCATTAGCTCCTTCCCTTCTGTCTTGGCTTCTCTCCCTGGTCAGATTCCGTGGTCCACTCTTGTCATAGCCCCTGAAAATACCTTCCCCTCCCTTCTTTGTCTCATCTTACTTGCTCGGAAGACTCCACTGTTTAAACCCCACTCTCTGCCATCTTTACATCCACCCCTGAATAGGTGAATGGGGCGAAAAGCCACACAACTGGATAGATTGGTTTCCTTCGAAGTTCTGGATCCCGAGCTTCGCCCAGACTCTACGCGCCATCCAGTCATCTGACTCTGGTTCTCCAGCCAACTTCCAGTCCTCTTGTCTGCAACGGCTCTTTTGTACTTGTCTTCTCAAAGCTCCCACATGCCTCTCCTTCATTTTTGCCCAATGCCCTTGCTTGCTTCACTGGAAAAAGAAGGGTTTCAGAGGAAAACTTTGGCCAGTCCATCAGCAAGTCTGCTCTCATAGTGTCTGCCCTGCCTCCTTTTCTTTCCCTTCCCTCTTCCCCCCTTTCCCGGCAGAGACTGGTCCCTTCTCTTCCGTTCCAGTCACTGATGCTTCTCCTTTCCTAACCTTTCCCCTCCAGTCTCTCTTGTCCCAGTGCACTGGTTTCTGGCAGCCACAGACAAGCTAACATCTCGATTTTGAAGACAACACCCTCTTTGGCAATCCCATCCACATCCAGCATGCCATATCGTGTTTAAAAAAATGTTAAAAAGAAACTTGGTTTTAATAATACATTTTATTTAACCTAGTACAGCCAATTATCATTTCAACCTGTCATCAGTAGAAAAGTAGTATTGAGAGAGTTTATATTCTTTTTTTTAAAAAGATTTTATTTATTTGAGAGAGAAAGCATATGAATGGGGGGAAGGGCAGAGGCAGAGGGAGAAGCAGACTCTCCGCTGAGCAGGGAGCTGGATTTGGGACTCCATCCTAGGACCCAGGGATCATGACCTGAGTGGAAGACAGACGCTTTACCAACTGAGCCACCCCGGCGCCTCTTTCATATCCTTTCTGGAAAAACTAAATCCAGGGTCTTTTTTACACTGTCAGTGCATCTCAGCCAGGACCCATCACATTTCATGTGCTAGTGGCCCCGTTGTTGGGCAGCACAGACATTTGGTCTTGACGCTGCTATTCTGCCCCCTCTTCCCTGACCTTCACGTCTGTCACACCACTGATACTCTTCTTAGGAAGCTCACTGATGACTTCCACTTTACCAACCAATGGGTATTTCTTTGTGTCTTATTCCACTTTTGAGTAGCATTGAACTCAGTTAACCACCAGCTTCTTGAAATGATTTCGCTTTTTTGCTTTCTTGACACCATGTTCTCATGTTCTGTCTCTACCTCTGGCTTTTCCTAAGCAAGTTTGGTGCCTCCTTCTTCCACCCCATTTGTTAAGTTTGGTGCTTTTTCTCAGGGCTCATTTCAGGGCTTTTCTGTAAGTAACAGTCTCTACCCCAATGCATTCATCCCTCCTGTGATGCTTAAAGTCTTGTCGATGTTGACAGCTCACAGACCTGTGAGTGCCTGACCTAGTTGTCTTCTCTGAGCTCCGTAGTGACGTGAGCAACTCTGCACCTGACCTCTCTGATGCGAAGTCTTACTGGCATCTCCCACTGACTGTGTCTAAGGTCGAACTCATGATTTTCTTTTCTCCCCTGGTCTTTTCCACCTCAGAGTAAATGGCACCACTATCTACCAAAGTTAATATGCTTGTTAATGCAAGAATCGTCTTGGCTTCTTCTTATACCTCTGTGTTCTTTTTGTCCTTAACCCTGCCTGACCTTTTCGAGAATATATCTTACTTTAATCCTGTCCTCCTCACTAGAGATACCACCACGATCCAAGCCTCCAGCGCCCTTTGGCTTTCGACAGAGCTTCCTTGCAGGTTGTGGTGCTCCCATCCCATCCATTACTCTGGCTCCTTAAAGGTTGTAAATTCGATTATAGGTCACCTCAGCCAAAAACATCTCTAAGATTTCCTTTTAGACGTGGATCAAATCCAGGCTACTTACTATTGTGTCCGACCTGACGATTTTCTTGCTGGTGGTTTAGCTTCAGCCCACACCAATTGCCTCCCCTCCTAGAATGCTGTTTACATTCCCATTGTTTTTTCTCGCACTTTCTTCCTGTCGGCTTTTACTCCTTTGGTGTCTGTGCCTTTGCCTTTACTGGAGTTTATCCCCCACCTTTTTTCGTAGCTGGCTTCAGTTCATCCACAGTAGTTCCTTTCTGAGAGCATCTTGTTTTCTCCTTCATAGCATTGAGAACAGGTCTTCATTACTTGTTTACATTTTATTTTTTGACTCCCCTACCTATAACATTAGCTTCATGAGAACAGAGGGTGATACCTATTTCCTGCCTAGGTTATTAGGTAGTATACTGTGGACACTCAGTAGTACTTGAGTAGATTCGAGCAAGGGTAAAAATAAGGAACAGAAGCTCAACAGCAGCAATTTAAGCCATGTAGAAATTGCAGACTTCAGCGTGTCAGACTCCAGAAGATAGTCCCATAAGCCAAGTGGAAATAATAAAGAGAACAATGATCCATAGTAGAGGTATTGATAACCTTTGTAAAATTATGGAAAGCACTAAACCAGAGAAGGGGGCAAAAGATATGAACCAGTGATTAGTAAAGAAATAGAAATGACTCACACGCCTAAGAAAAACTACTAATTCTTCCAAGTATCCACAAAATGCAAAGTAAAGGATGTCCTCTTGCCTCCCATTTTCAAAGATTATGTTAAAGTTGCGGTAAGAGTGTTCATATGTAGTTTCAGGGAACATACCTTTGGCAGAGTCTTTCTGGAAACCGACTTTATTCCTCTGTGGTGATTTATGGTCTTAGTACTTTTCACCTGGCACTCCTAGGCCAAAAGAAATGCCCAGTGGTCCATTTGATTAAGTAATTAGGGCCAAACAAAAGTTGTTGTGTGTGACCACTGTCACCGTATTTGCCTTGGAAATTTTAAGGATTCCTTCTCATGCCCGTGAATTTGCTGCAGAGCCACAGTGTGCAGTTTGGAAGCTGGGGATAAAGAAGCCTGGTCAGGAAGTTTACCTAAGAAATGTCATGATTCAGGGGCGCCTGGGTGGCTTAGTCAGTTAAGTGGCTGCCTTTGGCGCAGGTCATGATCCCAGAGTCTTGGGATTGAGCCCCACGTCGGGCTCCCTGCTTCTCCCTTTCCCTCTCCCTGTTGCTATCCCTGCTTGTGCGCTCTCTCTGTAAAATAGGTAAATAAAATCTTTAAAAAAAAATGTCATGATTCAGTAGTTTCTTCTTTAGGAATCTGCCCTTAGGAAATAGATAGGCATACGGATCTACGTACACAGTCTTTCTACTCCGTGACAACTGTCGTGTGTTGGTTTTGGTGGATTTACTTCAAGGGGTGAGGTGTTCTTATGCAAGGTTGCATGTCCCTCTGGGACCTGGTACCGAGCAGGCAGGTGTCCTTCCTGACCCCCTGCACGGCTGTGAGCACGGAGTCCCTAACTGCATAGCGAAAGTGGTGTTCGTTTTGAAATTGCAGTCTCCCATTTGAACACCTAGCACTTGATCCTGACTGAATGAGTTCTTGCTTATTTTTGCTGGGTAAGAAGTTTAAAGAGCTTTTGTTTCTCCTGGGGTTGATGAGGATTTGCTTCTAAGGTTACACTGCCGTCCGTTACTCAGCAGGAGGCAGTGTCGAGAGTGCGTGGCCTGGTCCCCCTTCCTGCTGCCCGCCCACTGGCAGTAAATAGATGCCCAGTCTGCCCACTGCAGGCTCGTGGCTTTGCTTCTGGAGGGAGATCGTTTTTGTAGGGCTGCTTTGTGGTGGTAAGTAGTAGTCGTCATGGCTGTTTGGATTTTTTTCAATCGATCTAAAAATCTAGGGACTTCTTTTTCACTTCATATTCCATATACTGTTTTCTCAGCTGTGTAAACTGTGATTTTTTTTTTTTTAAATTTTGGTTGGGTTTTGGTTTCTGTTGCAAGGGAAGGTGACACCAGGGGGGATCTTCAGCACTTTGCCCAAGTCTGCGTTCAGGTCGGGTACAGAGGTGCTCTTGCAGCTCGTGGTGCTGGGCCACACAAGGCCTGGCTTGGTAACAGCGGCGAGTTTAATACACTCCTGCTGCCTTGCCACACTAATGCATGCAGCTCAGCGGCAGGTCTGCATTACTGAGGTCTCTTGTCATGCCTCTTGGAGATGCAGAGAGTGCAGCTCAGGGTGGTGAAGGGATTTGCTCCAGCTTCCCTTGCTGGTAAGCAGCAGAGTCTGACTCTTCACCCAGCCCTTTTGACGTGCCAGCACAGGGTCAGTGCACTACTTTGTGACATGACCTTCTTTTGTCAGTCTGTGGCTTTCTGTCCCACGAGGGTGTCATAAATATTCTTACTGTTAGGAAAACAGCAAAGTCTTTTATTCATAGAGTCTCAAACTCAAATTCACCTCCAAGGGTGGGTTGAAGCAGAAACTCACAAGTCTGTCCATTCAGACACATTATTCTGTGATTTTCCAAAAGGCACCTTTCCCCCCTTAAATATCTAGAAATGTGGGTGCTCTCCCTAATCATTAAAGTCTGGTTGCTGGATAAAAGTTGCCTTTGTTGTCCAGACTTGTCACCTCAGTTGTATTCAGTGTGACCAATGATGTTTTTAAAAAAGAAAGGAAATGTAACGTGATTAAGTCTGGCGCTCTTTTTTTCCTCTCTCCTTTCCAGGCATTCTTTAGTGGCAGACTGAAGGCCAGAGGGAACATCTTGCTGAGCCAGAAGCTTCAGATGATTCTGAAGGACTATGCCAAGCTGTGAAGGACACACTACAGTATGAATAAGAATAGAAAACTTACATACTCTCTTCGCCCAGATATGCAAACCTGATTAAGCAAAAGTGATCAAAACTAAGATACAGGGGAAGCTGCTTACTGTTTTCAGATTTCAGATAACTTTGGAGATTTTAATTTTTTACTAATTTTTCACGTTATTATTCTTTTTACAAGAAACTCTAAGCCAGCATGTAATAGCTTTCTGTTCTTAGAGCTCTATCTTCTTAATAAAAAAATTTCACCCAAGTCTTTAGGATTGTGATAGCATTTATAAGTGGAAAGGAAAATTAGATGAGGAAAGGCCACTTTGAAGTCTTTTACACTTCGTTTTGTTATTTTCTGGTCTCTGATTTACTGATATTCCCAGTTTTAACTTGAATGTCACACGTATTCACTTGTTTTTCCTACTTTAAGTATCCTGCATTATGCCAGGAGAAAGGTCTTTGTGTTCCCCAATAGTTTTCTTTCTTCTGCCCTCTGTTTTGCTAGAAATCCTTTATTTTCGTATAGTGCCTGTAAATATCAAACAGTTTCTTGCTTAGTCAGTAATTGTGAATCATTAAGATGTGACTGGCAGGTACTGTCATGCTAATATTTTCCCCACCGTGGAGCTCAGGTGATCTGTGCTATGGAGATGCCCTTCTCATGGATTGGCTGCAGAGGTGACCAGCACCTGGGGTGCTAAGGTCAGGAAAGGCATGGATGCTGCTCATAGAGCATAGCTGAGGGGGACACCTGTGCATGGGGTGCTGTTATGGGCTCAGTTCCCTGGAGACAGACTTCGAGTTGGAGATCTATGGGCCGGAGCTGTATTTGGAGGTGTTCTTGGGACTGACACCTGGGGGCTGGTGGTCAACAGAGGAGGCACAGGGAGACATTTGTTTGTGGTGGGTGCACTTACTGCAAGGCCTCAGCCGATCCTTCGGGGATGGGGTGGCCCTTCAGAATTGCCCTGAGCGAACTTGCCACTGGTGACGCCCTGCGGAAGGACCGTGACCTGGGGCTGAGCCGTTGATGATTTGCTTAGCTGCTGGAGGGATTGTCTTCCGTCCGGCAGAACGTTTCTGGGAGTGTGGCCTGGCACTTCACTTCAGGGAGCAAGACAGGGAACTAGAGCTCAGGGATCAAAGGAAATGGTCTCAGAAATGTGGAAATGGAATATTTACAAGGTGGTGGAGCACAGAGGAGCGCCTGAATACATTATAGTCGACTTAATGAATGAGCTGGATCTGTGGAAGGCGTAGAAGAAGAGGTACATATTTGGCAGTTATGCCTTAGCTTCAAGATCTCTGAATGCTATCATAAATGTGATTTAGAGTGATTTATTGTCATACCAATTGAATTTGTTTATAACTTTAGCAGTCTTTTAACACTGGTCTTTTTATAAAAGAAGTTGTTCCTGTTGAGCTTGGAAGAGCTTTGTATCCTTCCAGATAGAAATCGCATATTAAAATTAATCAAATGCCCCACACTAATGAAAGTGTTCACTGTATACCCTAGATGCTTAAAACATATAAAGAAAGATGTTTGAATTATCTTACTAACCCATCTCTGTCAATCCTAAAGGTCAGGGAGCTACTGGTATCCAGACTTAACGGATTTCTTTTTTTTTTTTTTTTAAAGATTTTATTTATTTGACAGAGGGAAACACAGCCAGAGAGGGAACACAAGCAGGGGGAGTGAGAGAGGGAGAAGCAGGCTTCCTGCCGAGGAGGGAGCCCGATGTGGGGCTCGATCCTGGGTCTCCAGGATCATGACCTGAGCCGAAGGCAGTCGCTTAACCAACTGAGCCACCCAGGCGCCCTAGACTTAGCAGATTTCTTAAACCTCGTGTTCCTTAATCTTTTTTGTAATTTCAGTATTGTTGATTGTACCATCCTCCTTCATTCTTTTCTTCCCTTTTATCCTATATTGGGAAAGGTATTAAGTTCTTAATGAATCTGTGGGTTAATCTCCCTGTCTTCTATTTGTCTCCCTTATAATTTCCTCTGTCTTTCTAACTTTTCAGGATTTTGAATCGAAGTTTCAGCCCTCCTCCCTTTTTGCTAGACATAGTCTTCCTGGTTGGTTTCATCCACTCTCCTTTCTTCAGCCATCACCCAAGTGCTGGTTGCTCTGAGTCTGTATTTTAGCCCCTATCTCTTCCATAATCCTTCAGTCCCACCCACAGCTCCAGACCACTACTGGACTATTGTCCCCTGGTTGCTGCAGATGCATGACCAAGATAAACACACGATCCTCCCCTCCACTCCTGAATGTGTACCAATGAGGCCAACTAAAATATCAGTCACCTTTGACTTTTCTCGTCCTCACCACCTCTGCATCCCTTCCTTCACTTCCACTTCCTGAATATTTAGGGCTTCCCAGCTGCCGCTGCCCTCATGGTGGATAGCTCATTTTAGAGGCTTCCCACCATGCCACCCAGCAGGGGAACCTTCCTGGTACACACACCTCCCAGCTTAGAAAGCTGCAAGAGTCCCTACTTGGTCACCTTCCCGTCAAGGCTCTGGCATGGTTCCATGGTCCATCAGCCCTTCAGGGATTCTTGTTGTAGTGGCCAGTAATGAAACCAGTTCAGACTGGCATAACACAGCCCACGTAACTAGAGAAACACTAGAAGGGGAGGTTGTTTTTGAAGGGGTTTCATCAAGCAGGTCGCTGTGATCCCGGCCCAGTTCCTTGCCATCTCTCTGGCTGCTTTATCTGCAAGCTCCCATATGGCACCCTCCCTGGCAACTCTAGATCTTTCGTGTTTGGTTGCAGGAAGGCAACCAACAGGTGCAGCCTCAAGACTCCCATTCCAAGTCTACTAGCAAAATAAAGAGCCGTGAGTTCTCTCAAAAGCCCCAGTGAAGGCCTCATCTAGTTTGACCAGCTGTGCTTGAGTTAGAGGCCAGTCCTTGAATCATCGCTCTAGAAATGTTGGATATGCTGACTGGGCCCAAAAGTGTAGCTAAGTGTAGTGTGTTGGGACTCCCTCAGACTCCCCTGGTTTTGGTGGTTTGCTGGGAGGACTCAGCGAGACTTGGCACACAGTCCTATTCGTGGCTGTGATATACTCTATCAAAATGATACCAAGCAAAATCAGAAAAAGGAGAAGGTTGCACGGAACAAGGTCCAGAGGAAATCAGGTACAACCTCTGAAGACTTCTTTTCCTAACGAGTCACACAGGATGTGCCTGATTCCAAAATGTCAAATTGAGACAGCGTGTAAAATGCCACCCAGGACACAGCGTCCAAGGTTTTAACTGAGAGGCTGGTCACACAGGTCAGGTTTCTCTTGCCAGACCACGTACCAGAAGGCCTGACTCACAAAGGAAGGTAAGTATTTAGCATAAACCCCATTGGTACAGTTTGGGAACAGGGAGCCGCTCTCCTCAGGGAGGAGATGGGGGGGATCCTCCCGAAATCTAAGTTCCCAGATGCCAGCCGAGGGCCAGCCTTGCAAGTAAACCTTTCTAAGGACAGCAGTCTCAGGGAAGCCCTGTTAACATCCAAATGATATGGCCCGAGAGCTGATGAGGTATGATGTCCGAGGACATGGAGAATACAGGGGACCCAAACCACAACGGTCCACCACAAAGGCGCCTTAGCACTCCTCTCCCCCAACTTCCTTTTTTAATCTCATCACCTGGTAAACTCTTCTCTATCCTTAAGCCTCCCAAACGTGCACCTGCGTGAAGTTGTTTCTGATACCGCGAGAACAGTCTCAACTTCTCACAGAACTTGGCTTAGCTATTTTAAAGTAAACAACCTGAGAAAGCAGATTTTTCTATTGCACAGAAGTAAATCTGAGGGATAATGTATTTAGTAATACCACCCCATCAAAAAGTTTACCTTTAAGGCCAACAAATAGAGCAGCAAAATTAAATGGTATCTCAGCTCCACTGAGAAATTCTGACGTCGAGAAACCTCAAAACCTAAAAGTTACGGAGAGCGATTTTCTGAAGACAGAGCATTTTTGATTAGTGTGGACTAAGCTATTTAAGAAGGGAGAAGAAAGAAAGGAAAGAAAAAGCCTTTTTAATAACCCATAAACGGGCAAAAAAGAAAAGTTGCCAGCCTTGGCTAAAAGTGGAATTAGATTTATATACACGTATATGTGGTATGTTGGCTTGACGTTGCCTTAAGTGACATTGAGACACCAGGGTTCACAGAGCTTAAGAAATGAAAAAAGATACCTGAAGGGATAAAATGTCGAGGCACTAAACTTCAAAATTTATACACAGAAGAGCTGCGTAGAGCCTCGTCCAGAACCCATCCTTTGAGGAGCTTGGCTACTAACTTGTTCCATAGCTGGCGAGAATAACAAAATAGACAAGTAGAAAGAGCTGTGTGTTTTGGAGGCAGCATTTACTGGTGGGGGGAAGCTTCTGGAGGTAACAGGGAAGAAGATGTAAAGTTGAAGCAGAAAAACAGACTAAGAAAGTACCACATCACCTGAGTGTCGTTTGAAGGCAGGTTGAGCACCTCTGTTCTCCTTCCCGTCTTTTGACATTACAGGTCTGTCCATCAAGAATAATGGTGCGTTAAATTGGGGCTCAGTAAACATGGTTTTTAAAGGACCAGATAGTAAATATTTTAGGCTTTTCAGGCCACATGTGCTATCCATAGCATCTTTTTTTTTTTTTTTTAAACAGCTTTGCAAAAAATGTAAAAAATTACATAAAAATACACCAGGAGCTGGATTTGGCCTATAGAGTGGGTCCTGGGGATAGATGTCTAGTGCCACTTAAGAAAACAGTATTTAAGGGGCACCAGGTGGATCAGTTGGTTAAGTGACTGACTCTTGATTTCAGCTCCAGTAGTGATCACAGGGTCGTGAAAATGAGTAGAGCTGTGTGTTTAAGTGACTTGAGTCGTTGGCCTTTTTGAATAATCCCTGGAAGCTGGGCCCAGTGGCAACCACGCCTCAGTCCAAAGGGAGCCACCACCTCTACCCATGTCCCAAGGAGGGACACATGGACTGTGAGAGTAGAGTGTGCTTTACCTTTGAGTTTTGATTAGGAGATGAGAGGTTGGGGTGTTGGTATCCCTACCTTCTTACCTGCTAGCCCCTGTCAAAATAGGGCTTGCTTTTCCTTCTCCTGCCTGGTTCAGAGTACTCATTTTTCTGGGCCTGTGGAGGTGAGTGAGGACACACTGGAACACATCATTTCTCCTCACTCTTCTTCGCCTATCCACTTAATACGCAAGCAACGTCAGCTGTATGGTTTTTGCTCCGTTGGACCGTACGGATTCCCAAAGAACAATTTTCAAGACCATTAATGGATGGATCCTCAATCAAGGAGTGTTTACTGGACTCCTAGTATGTGCTGGGCCCTGGAGATTCAGACATGAACAAGGAAGAGAGAGTATCTGATGTTAAGGAGATGATTACATGAATGCACACAATTTTATTGTTACTGTTTCTTAAGTTATTATTATTTAAAGAAATTCTTCTTTAGCAGATGTTCTCTGGCTTCTCAGGTTTAATTTCAATTGCATTTTTTAATCAGAGAATAAACATTTGCCTATGAATTGTTTAAGGAATATGTATTTTGAAGCGCCTGGCTGGCTCAATTGGTGGAACATGCAACTCCACCTCAAGGCTGTAAGTTTGAGCTTCATGTCTGGTGTAGAGATTACTTGAAACAATAGAATCTTAAAAAGAAGAGAAATCTGTATTTCCCCACCTGTCAACTGTCAGTTTCTAACTCTTTGGAGTTGATGAAGAAAACTCATTTGGGGGTGCCTGGCTGGCTGAGTGGTAGAACAAAGAATGCTTGATCTTAGGGTGGAGAGTGGAAGCCCCAGGCTAGGCATGGAGCCTACTTCAAAACAAAACAAAACCCAACCCATTTGACAGTTGGCCATGAACCTCTGACAAGACAATGGGTTGTGCCAGGTCCTACTGGGAGAATTATGAGCACCAGACTATTAAACAAGGTCATCCACTCCTACTTTGTCTTTATTCTATGATGCACTTGAAGCATTCCCTTGAAACATACTCCTTTATCCCTACCTTTTGTAGATCACCTGATTTGTCTTAGACTCCTTAATTAAGGGGAATGGGGCCTTGAGGAGTGCTCTTTCGATAATGTTGGCAGTACCTGAACTCTGTAACTTTGGCTTTATAGAAAATTTTCTGAAGGGGAAACAGGAGAAGACTGGGCATTGCAGAATTACTTGGACCAGAGACACCCCTCTTTCTCTGACATTTTTTTAACTCCTTTTTTTTAAAAATCTAATTTTTTGTTATTGTGATGAGAATTCTTTTAAAATATTTATTTATTTGTCAAACACAGAGAGAGTGTGTGTGCATGGCATGGGGTAGGAGCAGAGGGGGAGAGAGAGAAGCAGACTCTGCACTGAGCATGGAGCCTGACATGGGGCTGGATCCCAGGACCCTGGGATCATGACCTGAGCCAAAGGCGGTTGCTTAACCAACTGAGCCACCCAGGTGTCCCTCTGACTTTTTTATTTCTGACTTCCCTTGCACAGTTGAAAATGTGCCCTAGCTTATATGCTCTAGCTCCTTTATGTATTGAAGTTCTATCCCCTAAATGCCTTTTTTACAATACCTCAGGGACCCCCCTCTTCTGGACCATCACCCCTCCACCAATAACCAAACAACTGTCATTTGTCTTTTTCTGATAAAGCTTATGGTTGACAGTCACATTTCCTCTTGAATTTAATTAAGTTTATAGCTCTGTTATAAAGACAAACAGAGGCATAAGGCATGGTCTCTTAATTTCAAGTTCTATACAATTGCTCATCATGGTCTTCTTTGTATACCTCTAAAGTGGAATTATTACTGTTATAAGTGTGTTGCATTGCTGAGGGAGTATTACTTTATTATGCCACCATTTTGTAAACATCACAGGTTTAAAAAAGTCTCCAGACTAAGTTGATTAAAATGCTGATTTTCATTTCCCAAATTCAGTGACAATTAATTTAAACACTCATTTAATAATTAGACTACAGTGACAAAAAGTTCTCAGAAGTCTCATATTCTTTGTAAAGGCATTGGATTTTCTAAATTTGTGTTCACTTTGTTTCATCTCACCAGAAAATCAGTTCAAGACACAGAAAAGCAAATGAAAACTTTAGAAGTATTGATAGTCAAATGGGCCTTTTTTCATGCTTAGTTCCACTATTCTGTGTCCAACAATGAGTTTCATCATGGCATTTTATCCTCAAAAGAACATTAATTTGTCTTTGGAGTCACCTGATATAATAATGTATTGATAGAGTTGATTGGTGTAGTTGAAAGAAAGAGATCCTCTGTTGCTAAGATGGATTAATTAACATTTCTGCTCTAGAATACCTGTGGGCAGCTTGGTTTCTTGAGCCATCTTATACACACTCCCAGGCTCCTTTTTATACCATTTCTGACATAAAACCACCAGCCCAATGGTAAGGAAGGGAATGGCTGCCCTTGGTTGAGAACTCCAGGCCACTTGTCCTGCAAACTGGAAATGCCATTCTCCAGGCTGATTTCCAAGCTGTTAAGAGCTTAGACTAGGTCATTGTGGGAAGGTCTTCTAACATCAAGATTTTATGACTCTGTTATGAGCATTAACTTTCTAACATTGCTTTGAAGTCAAGCATTTCACTTCCTCAGGTAAAAATCATACACATGTCTAGTAAAAAGCCAGTGATGCAAATGGTACTTCAAGCTGTTAGCAGTCTTGTTGGGTGAAGGTAATTGGGCCCACGTTTTCCAGCCCTTTTGGTTTGATAATTAAATCCAGAGTCCCCATCCTACTTACAGTGAGAAAGCCAGGGTCCCTACCAATGTGCCCAAGTATTCTCGGGAGATTTTGATGGCTTTTCTCTCTCTTTTTTTTTTTTTTTTAAGATTTTATTTATTTAACAGAGAGGAAAACAGCCAGAGAGGAAACACAAGCAGGGGGAGTGAGAGAGGGAGAAGCAGGCTTCCTGCCCAGCAGGGAGCCTGATGTGGGGATCGATCCTGGGTCTCCGGGATCATGACCTGAGCTAAAGGCAGTCGCTTAAACAACTGAGCCACCCAGGTGCCCTTCTCTTAACTTTTCGATAGGATTTTCATTGGCTTATCGTCTCTCATCTCCCCTCATTCAGCGATTGCCTTCTTATGTCACTGCCCTGAAACTAAATGGGGGGCAACATTCACTTTTGTTGTTATTTTCCCCAAACCACGCATACCCAAGGTCATTCTGTGTAGTAGGCCAACATGGAAGCAAGTGGATTAACACAGAGGGCTTTCCTTGCAGCTTAGACCAGCGGGCTCCTCATGGCATATACTAGACACCCTGGTTCTCAAAAGTGCCTCAGCCCCTCCAACTGTTGGAAAGTTCCACCGGACCTCCTCTCTGTCACTTGATCATACACAACCATTTCACTCATTTCTCAACCAGGCCACTGGAGTGTTTATTTTCACAGCTGACCAGGGTTTCTGTGGATATCTATGCCTCGACAAAGACACTTCTCTCCCGGAGAGGATTCAGCATGTAGCTTACGTGTCTTTTCTCCTTCTGGGCCACCTAGGATGCCAAGGTAGGGAGAGACATGCATAGAAGACCTAAGGGCCCTTGGTAAGAGGATGCCAGGAAAGCGACCCAGGATCCAAGTTCCCTCCCATCTGTAGCACTCCATGCCAAGGGTTTTCAAAGCCTCCTCCCAGCCAGTCATCACAAGCCTGTGAGGTAGATAATATCACCACCCCCATTACAATGGTGAGGAGATGGGTTGGGGAGGTTAAAGCATTTGTTCACTGTCTTACTGCTGTCAAGTGGCAGATCCGGGATATGGACACGGGTAGTCTTTGTGCCCAATTGCTGCAAAGTGCTGCCTTATCCCTTAGGCTGGTGCCCACACCCGTTATTGAATTTTTATTCCTGTGAGTTATGTGCACTTTTCATCACTTTTGTTTGCTTGTTTTATTTTGTTTTACCCCAAAGAAGAAACTTCGCCAAAGTCTCAGAGTTAGGATGTAGTGGTGCAAGGAGTCTAACTCACCTCGCTCAATTCCTGAGTCTGTGTGGCACATTGCCTTGATGGGCTTTCCACTTAAAATATTAATGCATTTCTACTCGTACTTGGGTTTAACAAGCAGAATTTTTTAATAATGATTCCATTAAAAATTTGTAGGCTTTTATAACAAACATCACAGAGTTGATGCATATGGACATTCATTTTAGAACTTTATACAGCGTGAACAAGAGAAAGAAAAGGAGAAAGTACATTAAAGAAGATTAAAGAAAACACTTTCAAATAGGAAAGACATCATTGGACAAGAAATAAAACTCACTTGGGATTGTGAGGTACTCGTTCTAATTTTGGAATTCCAAACCCATGCATTCTGGTAAGAAATATCATCCTGTCTACGTCCACTTGTCAAAAATGAATTAACTGGCAAGTATGAAAAAAAAATCCATTGTCCTTTATGTTCACTATTGGTACGAAAATACCAAGCTTTCATTGTCCTTTGAAGTTAGTGTGCCCACAAACACATTTTACACATAAAAGTGATAAGAGACAGCAATAGGGATAATGAGTGTGTTCTTCATGAGTGGCCTCATGGAAAAATAAAGAGAATTTTGAATCAGTAGAATCAATAGCATCTGTCAATATCCATCCCACCGGATGCTTGAATCCCCTTTTTATTTAAAGTGCGTGGCTGTGGAACCCTTACTTGGTTACCGGGAGTGATGGAGAACTTTATCTTTCCTAAGGCAGGGGAGGGACCTCCTTAGGGTGATGGATCGTGCTGGGTGTTATTAACTTCAATGCAAGGATGACATATGCCTCCTGGATTATCTATTGATTTGGGTTCTTACTGAATGAATCAGGGAAGAGAAAGTTTCTCCTGTAGTGTTAGTTCACATCCCTTTTAAATGGGAGGGAATGTGGTCTAATGAGAAAAAATAGTAAATGTAGCGTCAAGAGGCCAGTCTTGGAACCTGGAGGCTTGCCTCAACTTCACACAGTTGTGGGTCTGAAGGCTAGTTGTGTGATACATGGAAATCCTTTCTCTTGCCTGTTCTCTTGGTATATCTCCTAGAGATGTTGGAAGAGTTATGTGACGGTGACTATGAAAGTGTTTCAGTAATTGTGTCTTGTCAATTCATTAAATTGGCATAGTCAGTGCTTCAAGTGGAGGCAGAGGAGTGTAGATTTCAGTGATTCAGGTTTTTTGCTTAATTATACAGAAGTTGTAAAGACCTGGGGAATTCGGGCGTGGGCTTGTCTGGGTGTGTGTGTTGGGGGGTAGGTTCTGAAGCCAGGAGGGGAAATGTAGTTTCCAGCCCACCTGCAGACAAGTCAGGTCTTCCTCATAGGTTGGAGATGTTCCTAGCCTCCTTACCCTGAAACAGTCTCTCCAAATTGCATTCCTCAGCCTCTGGGGACCCTCCGCAGTATGTTCCCGACTCCCTTAGGGGCCGAGGTCCTAATCTGCTTCCAGCAGCTGGATGGTGGTGGTAGGACCCCACCCAGGCCTAGTCACTTTTCACAGTTGAGGCTTTATTCCTCCCTTGGTGGGGATGGGCCTGCCCTATGGGGCAAATATCTGGGACTCAGCCATTAGCTGCCTACATCCTGTCATTGGTGGCTTCATTTTCTCAATGCAATGTTCTGCTTTTCAGATTGGGTTGACCTAATACCAAAGCATTTCCTAAACAATGCCTCCGTTTTCTTGAGTTTAGGGACACTATATATTTGATCAGTGGTTCTCAAAAGACGGGCTGTGGACCATAATATCAGCATCTGGTTGTTAGAGAGGCAAGTTTGGGGGCCCACTCCCAGCCTCCTGAGTGAGAAACTCTGGGAGCAGGCTCCCGCTTGTCTGTGTGTTAACAAACTCTCCAGGGGACTCGGATGCATGTTCATGTCCTCCGATGTCTGGTTGCCTTCTGTGAAGGCACATTGGGCAATTTCCCCTCCTCCTCCCCCATCCTTGTCCTAGAGAAAAATTTCTGTCTGGTATCACTTTTTACTGTATTGCTACCAACCTACTGCTAAAACCCACCAACACATCACCACTGCTTCTGCAGAGAAGTAGTCTAGGTTAAACAGGATTCCCTCGCACATGCAGCAAGCCACTTACGCTGATGCTGGGACTTAGAGGTATTCATCCCGATCTGCATGAAGTGGGCACATGCCCTGAAATGGCAAATAGCACACAGTCCTCTTATGAACCAAAGAGATGCCATTTGGGGGTGAGGAGCAGAGGTCGGAGGGGCTTTAGGGATGGGAAGTCAGGATATTACCCAGTTTCACACGCAGGATAATCTTCCCGTACATCCTGTGTTTCTCCTCGGCTTTTCCCTTCTAGTTCTGTTTTTCTTTCTTGCTACAGGAATGTGAGTAGTTTGACAATACTATTAGCTTACGAAAAGGAAAGAGCATCACCTTCCTCATAGACTTGGGATGTTACTATCCAGAGGTTTCAGTGTGAAAGCTGAAGTAGGTAAGGTCTTCGTGACTGCTACTTAATTTCCTCAGGAATAACTAAGTGGGCACTACAATACGTCTTTGTTGAGTAGCTATGGTTTTCATTAAATTTAATTAAGCATCCCAGAAGCTTTAAATTGAGGGCAACTTCAAAATGCACATGGTTTCTGTTAACTATAATTATATTCCCTTTAGAGGGGCCATGGTTTGAGAATGCTGGGCTGTCAGACTTAAAGTCTTTAACAGGCTCACTGGTGTTTGGGTTTCAGAGGGTCCATTTCCAAGCACAGCTGGCCTGCCTGTGTTCCCACGTTCCTTCCTCCCTCCCTCCCTACCTCCCCTTTTGCAGAAGGCTGATGTGACTTAACAATACCCACCCAGTTAGGCTTCCAACCTCACTAAGAAGTTAGGGTCAACATTACAGAGGTTATTTTGCCAGAATTCTAAGCCAGTCTATTGATCCCTGGGGCAGGTTGGGGTCCTTGAGTTCACTGGGTTCTGCATCCAAAGAACCAAGTGACCACAAGGCCCAGAGAGGGTGAGAACAAAGGCCTGGGGTAGCCTTCATGGCAGATGCCAGCTGCCAGCAGAAGACTCTGGTGCACAGAGCTCCCCCTCGACTTCTACTGGACCCTTTTCCTTTGGACTAAGTGCATCCTTTGACACCGGGACATAGAAAGGATCATGCAAACGTGTGTATAGGTAGTGCGGTAGTATAGCAGAAAGCCTTCTGGATGGAACCATCAGTGTCTCCTGGATGACACACTGAGTCACCGAAGGAACATGCTCAAGGTCTGTTTTCTGCCCCTTCGCCTAAGTTCAGCCTTGCAAACTGAGGTGTGTGCAGGGAGGGGAAGGGGGAGGATGAGGAGCTCTTCAACAGCCCTAGTATGTAAATCTGCCTTCCAGCTCCAACATGTTCATACAAAGAGTTCCTTCTCAGAGATGCCAGAGCAAGTGTGTTTTCTGCCATCATGTTGGTTTGGGATCTGCATTTTCCCCACCTAGCTAAGGGCCTAATGTATCCTTGCAAAGGTAAGCAGAGAGGGTAGGAGTTTGATGATACTCCCGGTATCGACTACCCTTCCCTGGCTCTGGATACAGATTAGCTAGGTCAATTCGATTTTGTTGGAAGCAAACAATTTTAAAGTTGCTAGCAGATGCCTTCACTCTTCATGCATATTTTATTTGTTCCAACTCTGATCTGGTGAACATTTAATGACATGCATAAATGTTACTATGAAGGTGGTTCCTGGGGATCAATGTCAAGCAGTTCGCTAAATTATTGTGATTTGTGTTAATTACCCAATGTTCTTAAGTTTTGTTCCTCTCTGAGGGTTGTTTAGTATCTTTAGTCAGCATTACTGTATCGGTTTTCCAATATTATCGGTTTTCCAATGCTCCATTCAAAATAAAAACATGTCTCTCCATTCAGGCTTGAATGTGGACTGGGGAAGTCAAATACTATCAAGGAATTTTATTAAGGGCAGCAATGGTGTCCTGGTTGTGTAAGAAATGTGTCGTGTTATAGAAATGATGCACTGAGCTATGTAGGGTGGAAGTGCCAAGAGTTGACACTCTTCTCCTTTCTGTACATATTTGAAACTTTCTGTAATTAAAAGCCCCCTCAGATATGTAAATGAGATGCAAAGCCACTCTATCTCATCCACCCAGATATCTGATTCCAGTCCTGGGCCTTGGACCGGTGGTGGCCATCGCTGCTGATCCACTCAGTCTCCCTTCTTAGGAAACAGCCCTGTTCCTAATTCTTGCTCTCCCTAATTCTAGGTCATATGCTTTGCCAGTACCCTGACTTCCTGGACACAGTGGGTGGAGGGAAAAGCCTGTATTGTGACCGCAGGCCTAAGGTGTGTTTTCCACATCTGTTTATCAGAGGCTGCTTATTGAGGGGAATCACTGGCCATTTGTGTGACCCATTGAAAGATGTTGATAGAGTGACCTCCCACCCTCCGTCTGGTCTGAAAAGATGAGTGAGTAAGGAATCCTGGGAAGTGGTAGGCCTCCTGAGTTTTTGTGATAACCAGAGACACTGCTGTGTGTCCAGGTGTGCCGGGGATCCTGGCATCGGGCTGGGAGGCACTGCGGTGCGTGGGAAAGGACAGGACATGCTCTTTGCAGGCAGGCTGACACTGCACGACAGTGGGGACAAGAGTTAACAGAGGTTAAGTGGTGGTAGGAAAGGTTTTCTCATGAAGAAAATGGTGGAGATGGTGCTGGAAGGGGAAGAGGCTGCTCCCCACTCCCTCCTCTCTGTGCCTGGACTGACAGGGGCCTTGCTCCCCTCTTAGCAGGACTCCCAGGGGAACCCCGACACTCGCTTTTGCAGCTAGGGGGCTCCCTGTTACCTTTGGCCTACCCAGATGAACTTCATGGCTCTGCAGTGTGAGGTTGTGGGGGAGGGGCCCTCAGAGCTTCGGAGAAGATAAGGGTCAAGGAGGCCACTGGGGGAGGGAGGGGGGCATGGCCACCAGGGTGTTCTCGGGGGACTCAGGAGCCAGAGTGACGGGCTCATTTGGCATATTGTAACATCTGGGTCTTCCTTCTCTAGGGCCAGGGGCTGCACAGGTGACATTGGCCCGCTCTCGGTCCCGACACAGGGCCTTCTGACTTGGGCTTCATTCGCACTCCTTGCCAGAAATCAGTTGTAGTTGTTAATATGCTTTGGCGGTGTCTTAAGTCATTGTATTAGTTGTTAGAAGATAATTCAGAAGGGGTGTTTGTTTGTTTTGGGGTAGGATTGTTTTTCATAAAGATTATGTGTTCTCCAGAAACTATCTCGTCTATACTGTAAGTCACAGGTAATACATGATTTTGGTCTGTGATGAAAATTGCAGGGCCCTGTGCCACCACTTCTGTGCCAGGGACTCAAAGCCTAAGCTGTATTATGTGGGTATCTGTGAATGGCCTGGATGGAGAAGGTATGAATTAAGGGGGCTCTCAGAGGGATTCCAGCTACGTCATCCCCCCTCCTGGCCTTACGCAGTCTTTTTCTGCAACTGTAAGCTCACCGAGGGCATGGTTTTGCCTTTCAGAATTGTTCACAAGATCTTAAAGTATTTGCCACAGCGGAAGCTAATATCAGGTGCTTGCCCTCCCTAGGAGTTTGGAGAAGGTTGAAAATGTACAGGGACTTACTGAATCGCTAATGAACATTATACCCTTAAAAGGGGCTTGTGCCTTTAGAGGAATCCTGACCTGGTGAGCAGTTTTCATCTGCTTTCTGAAAATGGACTCAAGTTTTTCTTCATCAGGCTTTTCTCAGAATCAGAAGATACATAACAACAAGGCCATGAGACTCAGACCAGGCAGGGTAACAGCAGTCCAGGAGTAAAGCAGAAGGAGTCTGGAAAATTCCAAAAATCTAGCTAAGAGAGCAAGGTCGAGAATCCAGAAGGCCAGGGAATCTGCCAGGTTTACCAAGTGATTTACAAAACCCACCATCTCTAGAGTTTTGGGGACAGCTCAAAATGAGTTCTTGATGATTTTAGCTGTTCCTTGAGTCTTTTCAATCTCTGAAGTTGGTATGTGTTGAGATAGGTTAGTTCCTTTCCAGATGGGAGGTTAATGCTCTGGATTTATGCAGTAGTTTCCAAATTACACTCACTGTAACCATAGCCATCAGCATCATCCAGGTGCTTGTTAGAAATGCCAGTTTTTGGGCCCCCATCAGACCTACTGAATCAGCAGTCTGCTTTAACAAGTTTCCGGGGAGAGGGGGCTCTGCTGCACAGTCAGGTCAGGACACCGCCTGTCTACATGGCTTCAGTGGATCCCAGCACTAGGAAGGTGGGAATCCTACCACTAGGAAGGTGGGATTCCCAGCGGTCTTGCTGGGGTGGTGGAGAACAGAGCTGGGTTTTCGAGCTTTCAGGTAGCAATGGGTGAGTGGTAGGTGGAGCTTGGGAGGCGAGAGCTGGCCATAGGCCCAGCCACAGATTCTTTTTTCTAAAAATCTGGAAGCTATCTTGCCTCTTGAGTAGAAAAGACTCCTGAATCTAAGAAAGACAGTACTGACTTAATAAGGAAAAGGAAAAATGGTGATTCTGGGAAACACCAAACTACATAACTGACTAATGGTTCTCCAGTTGACAGTGTGAGAATCACAGTGCCCCAAAGGGAACTGATTTGAAGATAGTAAATGAAATTTTATCCAACTGATAGCACATAAAAATTAAATACGGTGGGTAGTTCCATGAAATTGTTGAATTTCAGGAAAGGCGATTTTCATTTGCAGAAATTACATCTTTAATTCTGTAGCAGTTCAGAGGCAACGTCAGGAGAAGATGAGAGTCATGGGAGTGTTATTGCTATAGCCTGGGACCCATTACGTAACAGGTCCAAGGTGACAACGACGAGGTATAAAGAGGAAGTGTGAAACCCCTCTTGTAAATCATTGTGAGGTTAAGGTAAATTCATTTGGTGATGCCAGGAATTCCAATGGGAAATGGAATTTTAGGACTATTCTTTGTGAATGTAACCAGAACGGATTAGATGGCTACTGGGTAGGCCTAAGACTAATGTGTTCTCTTCAGCAAAATCACTTGAGGAAGAATTGGCCACATTCATGTGAAGGGGGAGGAAGTTTCTGACCACAGAGTTACACCAACATGAAAATGATGCAAGATTCAAAGTGTACCTCAAGTCTTTTTGAAGGTGAGAACTTTTATATGCATGAAGGAGAAACCATATACACAACTAAAAATATCACCTTGGAGGGATGCCTTCCCTTTGGGATGTGAGGCTCTTAATTTTCTAAAATTACCCCATCCCTTGGATGGATATTATATGCCAAAGAAAATGACAGATTTCTTTTTGGCTGATTGGAATCCTTCTCAGACTGTCCCAAAATGGTGACATTATTTTTTAGAAGGAGGATATACTCTCAGACACTGACTAAAAAAAAAAAAGTTTTTCAACTCCTCATATGTCTACTGTATGACTTAGTCTTCTCATTATACTTTTTTAGAAATAAATTGTGACTTAGATTTCCCTGTGTCATTTTTGTAAACGAATGATCTTTTAAAATCTTTTTAATGAAATATGTGCTTGCTACTACTAGATGTCTAGGAAAAAGCCAAAGTAATATATCTTCTTGGAGCTCTCGTGAGGATTCTTTTATGTTAATAATGTTCTTTTTAACAAATGAAGCTTTGGGGTAAAAGTCTATTTGGCAACACCTATGGGAAATAAATGATAAGCGACAAACCATAATCAGAAATGCAATCAGGAAATAGCCTAGATTTTAACTTAGAGCTTGTTTTTAACCTTGTAGGACATAAACTGATCCTAGAAAGCTGGAGAGCTATGTCTATATGTAGTTATCTAACTAGACCAAAGTACCTTGTTCCATAGCAGGCCAGCCAAGCTCTTTATAATTTACAGTAGTGGAAAAATAGCTTCATTCTATTTAAACAGTGAGCATGTGTATGAGAGATTAAGATGCTGGAAAGCAGAATGTGAAAATAAACATTAAAATAGGGGAAGGGGATCTAATATTTTACCAGAAGTCAAGTGTTCCTATACATTACATCGTATAACCCTCAAGACAGTGCTGCAAGAAAGTCCTCCTCATTTTACAGATGGAGAGCAGAGGGATCAGTAATATCCTCAAGATCGTGGACTAAAAATTGGGATTTATTTCAGAAATCCTAGCAAAGACTCAAATATTTGGTGTTGGGATGGTAAAGTCCAGGCAGTGCGGAGCCCCGATGGGTAAACAGTTGATAAAAACACGTGCAAACTGACCTATGCCCTTCTTAATTTACTACTCCCAATTTTGCCTCTGCATATGCCCCAGGCTCTTGGATTACTATCAGTAGACTCCTCCTCTCAATGCTGCTTTTTTCTGAGCACAATTCCTAGCCAAAGGAATTGTCCCCAGCGAGTGGATAAAGTCCAGTCACCAGTGTATACTGGCTCTTAGAGCTCAACAATAGACAAATACCCAATTTGAAAATAGGCAAAGCAGGACACCGGGGTGGCTCAGTCAGTTAGGCATCTGCCTTTGGCTCAGGTCATGATCCCAGGGTCCTGGGACTGAGACCCGCGTCAGGCTCCCTGCTCACTGGGGAGTCTGCTTCTCCCTCTCTGTCTCCCTCTGCCTGCTGTTCCCCCTGCTTGTACTGTGTGCCTGAAAATAAATAAATAAAATCTTTAAAACCTTAAAAACAAACAAACAAAAGGCTTAATCACTATGTTGTGCACCTGAAACTAGGGTAAAGTTGTATGTCAACTATACTCAAATAAAACATATAAAAACCATAAAAATAAAAACAAGCAAAGAATTTGAATAGACATTTCTCCAAAGAAGCTATGAAATGCAAGTGCACATGTGAAGAGATAGTGAGCATCATTAATCATTAGGGAGATACAAATCAAAACCACAATGAGATGAATTTTCATACCCACAAGGATGTGGAGACACTGAAATCCTTACTTGTTTCACTGATGGTGTAGCCACTTTGGAAAAATGTGTCAGTTCCCCAACAAGTTAAACAGAGATGTATCATATGAAACAAAAGACCTACGTCCACACAGAAACTCGTGCATGAATGTTTGTAGCAGCGTTATCCATAACAGCCCAAAGTAGAAGCCCAAATATCATCAGCTAGTGAATGAATGAACAGAATATGGTATATTCATGCAGTGCACTATTATCCCACCATAAAAAGGAAGAGGCAACTGGTGCATCTTACCGTGGGACGAAACTTAAAGACATAAAGCCAAATGAAAGAAGCCAGACCTTACAGGTCGCATCCTACATGATTTTTATGAACTGTTCAGGCTAGCCAATCCATAGACACAGAAAGCAGATTGGTGGTTTCCAGGGGGCAGGAAAAGTAGGGATGGGAAATGGTAACCAATGGATGTAGGTGCTCTTTTTGGGGCCATGAAAGGATTCCGGAAATAGATAGTGGGAACAGCCACTGTCACATTCTCACGACTATATTTAAAAACCTGTGAATTGCACACTTTAAAGCGTATGAATTATGTATCCATAAAAACTGTATATCAATAAAAAGTAGAATGATGAACAAAATCAAAAGCCCTCTCTTCCACCAGATAAATATGACCAACAAACTTTTATCCAAAGCGATGAGGAAAAAGAAGATAAAATTAAATATCCTACAGGATGAGAATGGCCAAATAAGCTACAATAGGAATATAAAAAAATAATTTAAAAAAATAATTAAAAAATTACCTTCACCCCTCACAATAGCATGAACTTGATACACTGGGCTTGATGATGTATTCTCCCCTTGTTCTCAAATGGCTGTGGGCTCAAGTATTTATCTTTCATGGGAGGGCCACTGTTGTGGAATGAGACCGGGTGGGGCATCTGTAGGCCACCACTGAAGGGACTTCAAAGGGAGCAGGCGTTTCTTTAGCCCAAATTTGCAGCATTGGGCTACCAGTGAACTTGTGGAACTGCTGCCATTCATCTGGAAATTTTGGTCAGTGGCTGATTTAGTGGGATGTGTACTTCAGCCAGAGCAGACAAGGACCACTAGATGGCATCACATCGCTGCGAGCTGGATAAACGGGACCTTTGTAACTGGGAACTGTTGGCCCCTCCCTGGCTGCTCAGGTTTGCCTTGGACATTTTTTTTTTCTGCCTCACAATTCAATAGCTCTTCATTTACACAACTGATTTATTTTGTTTGTGTGCACTCCACTTATCCAATTATGGGATTTACTCACCTCTATGCAAACAAGGTTAAAACACATGAAATGGATATGTTCCTTGAAAAATCAAAAATGGCAATACTATCACATGTATAGGAAACTTGAATGAAGCTGTAAAGGTTAAATCGGTTGAAATGACATTTAACAGCTTCCACTCCCTGGAGCCCCAGGCTCAGATTGTTTATATAGGTACATTCTATCAAACTTTGAAAGAAAAACAGTTGCTGCTTAACTCATATTTAGACATAACAGACAATGGAAGAGAGTGAAAACTGCCCAGCTCATTTTGTGGATCTTGGCTAATGACTGAGGTTCCCAGGGCGTATGTGGGTTCACCCCTCCCAGGGGTGTGTGGTTTCCTCAATGGCAGCTAGACTTTGGGAGCCCGGGTGATGCCCACTGTGCCCAAAGATGTGCCAGAGGGGATTCTTTCCTTTGTCCCTTCTTTCCCATGATGATCCCAGCAGACCAGAGCTCTATGCACTTCAGACTGAAGACCTTGCCTGGTAGGCGGGGACCCCTGATTCACAAGGGGAGTGCACCTGTTCAGGTGAGCCTGGGCGATGAAGAGGGACCTGGACCCCGGGAACCCCCAAATATCAGAACCAGCAATGACCACAGAGCCCACAGTTTTAGGACATGGCACCATTGCTCCTCTAGGACCAGGCGGAGGGAATGCCCTCTTCCCTGGGGTGAGGTTGGAACTCCCTGTCAGCCATTCCGTCTAGGGACAGCTGCGACCCAAGTCCTTCTCGGACCCAAGTCCTTCCGGGGACTGAGCTGAAATCTCCTTCTCCACGGGCTTCCCTGAGAACTTGATCTGCTTGAGGTGTTAAACTGAGAAGGCGAACAGCAACCAGCTGGGATGAAAGAGACACCTCAGGGCTGGGGGGCAGAGGTTAGGGAGCAAGTTCCAAGTCTGTGCTGGCTTTCACACACTGGGGGTGGAGAAGAGACCAAGAACCGGAAGAGTCCTGATGGGCGGGGCCAAGGGCAACTGGCTTAGCTACTTTGCATACAGCGGATAGGCCCCGATGTGAACTTGCTGGGAAAATCCCATATTAGCCAGAGGCTTCTCTATCACAGTTTAGTCTTCCTTCATCCACTGTTACTTTCTGTGGTTTTAGTTACTCGCAGTCAACCTGGTCTGGAAGCAGAGGGTGCTCCTAACGGTACTGTGCGCAGCCTAGCGCTACATCACAAATCCTGCATCATGCACCTGATTTCGTGTCACCACATGGGCATTGTATCATCTCACATGGCCCCACGAAGAAGGTTGAATGTAGGGCAAGAAAATATGTTGAGACAGAGAGACCACATTCGTAGAACTTTTATACTGTCATAATTCTATCTTATTGTGAGTTATTGTTGGTAAACTCTTACTATGCCTAATCTGGAAATTAACTTTATCATTGGATTGTATGTAGAGGAAAAGGCATAGTACATAGAAGATTTAGTGCTATCTGTGGTTTCCGGCGTCTACGGGGAGTCGTGGAACATACTCCCTACAAATAAGGGTGAACCATTGTATGCTGATACATTTCTCTATCAGTCCACATAGTGGATGTCCTGCAAGAAAGACTGAATCTAGGAATTAACTTACTCAGGGGCAGCTGGGTGGCTCAGCCCTTAAGCGTCTGTCTTCAGCTCAGGTCATGATCCCAGAGTCCCGGGATTGAGCCCTACATCAGGCTCCCTGCTTCTCTGGAAGCCTGCTTCTCCCTCTCTCACCCCCCCTGCTTGTGTTCCCTCTCTCGCTGTGTTTCTCGCTGTCAAAAAATAAATAAAATCTTTAAAAAAAATAAAAGGAATTAACTTATTCAAGGGTATGCACACACTGTATGAAAAGTTTAAAATGTAAATAAAGGACATGGACGATGATCTGAACAAATAGATGTTTCATGCTCTTGGATGAGACAACTTAATAACATGAAGATGGTGATTCTTCCTAAACTATCTCTAATTTCAGTTCAATCTCAATAAAATTTCCACTTGGGTTTTGTTTTGTTTTGTTTTGATGAACTTGATAGCTTTTACTCTAAAATGTATACAGAATAGTTAAAGTCCACAAATAGTAAGCCAGGCTCTTTTTATTATTATTTTTTAAAGATTTTATTTATTTATTTGAAAAAGAGAGAGAGAGAGAACAAGCAGGGAGGAAGGGCAGAAGGAGAGGGAGAAGCAGACTCCCCACTGAGCAGGAGAGCCTAAGGCGGGGCTCCATCCCAGAACCCCGGATCAAGACCTGAGCCAAAGGCAGACACTTAACTGACTGAGCCACTCAGACGCCTCTCAGCCAGGCTCTTTTTAAAAAAAGTTGTGGAAAACATATCACATGACATCTACGCTAGTAACAATTTTTAAGTGTATAGTAGAATATTGCTAGCTATATGCATGACGTTGTACTTCACATCTCCAGAAGTTTTTCATAGTAAGCCAGTCATGAAAGAGAAGTGGAAGTGGGGTAACATTCCTGGGCAGATGTTAGGACATACTACAGAGCTATAGTAATAAAACCAGTGTGGTGCTGGTGCAAGGACAGGCCAATAGACCAATGCAACAAAATAAAGAGCTTAAAACGGACTCACAAACAGACTGGAAACTGGTATAATATGGTGGTAGGACCACAAGTCGGTGGGAGAAAGGAAGGACCATCTAGTAGATGCTACTGGAAAAACAGGCTCATTATAAGGAGAAAAATAAGACTGATCTTATCCTAACACTGCACACCATGGTAGATTCCCGATGAATTAAAATTTAAATATGAAAGCTGAAATGATACAGTTATAAGAAGAAAATGTGGGAGACTTTGTTGTGACTTTAAGGTAGGGGAGGATTTCTTAAGTAAGACTTCAGATGTAAAATCCATACCAAAAAAGAAAAGGTGATCTTCACATCTGGTCAATGTTATTACAAAGATTAGAATGTTAACAGACTAGTAAATAAAGTGGCGAAGGCCAACAAGGCATGGCTATCTAGAACACACAGAGATCTCCTGCAAATTAATAAGAAAAAGGTAGAAACTCTAGTGGAAAATAAGTAGAGGAAAGGAAAACGTACAGAATACCTACAAAATTCGGGGCGCCTGGGTGGCTCAGTTGGTTAAGCGAGTGCCTTCGGCTTAGGTCATGATCCTGGAGACCCGGGATTGAGCCCCATATCGGACTCCCTGCTCAGTGGGAAGCCTGCTTCTCCCTTTCTCACTCCCCCTGCTTGTGTTCCCTCTCTAGCTATGTTTCTCTCTGTCAAATAAAAAAAAAAAAAAAAAAAAAAAAGAATACCTACAAAATTCTACAAGGACTTAGGTAAAGAAAAGAATATACATTGCTGCCTTTGGAGAGTGAGAGAAATCCTAGTGGGATTTAAAAATACATACATGTGAACAAGCCAATAAAGGAGTTAATGGGCAAATAAGTAAGCGAGAAGTCTTTCCCAAACAGTGAACTGAGTCCCACCAACTGAGGAGTATGATTACCTGAGTCTTCTCCCAAGGAGAACCACAAAGAAAAAAAAAGGAGTTGAAGATACTGTCTCCTTTAAGCTTCAAGTCCACTCCCCTGCCTGGATTTAGTCCTTGAAACCACGTCAACACCTTCACGTTAGATCATCAGATAACCTCAGAGGCTGTCTTGATCCCACATCAACTCAAATGTGAGTTTCCTTTCGCCATTTTAATGTTGTGTTTTTCAGTAGCTTTTCTGCCAATAGTTCTTTATTGAAGACATTTAAAAATCTATCACCATAGGGTTCACATTCTCTGGCTTTCTGGATCTCTTTTGAAGGGTGGTCCCTTTAGTCCTCAGCCACAGGCATGTCTCCCGAGTGTGCCCCCCTCCCCCATTCTGGGCCTCACCTGTATGTTAAAGCAGCCTGGGGGAGCATGAGCGATATGGACGTCATATCATATCCAGTGACTCAGCTCAAGGTACTGCCCCCCAACCCTCCATCCCCGTGCTGGAGGTCCCTCATGGCACTCCTGCTGCTAAAGCCCTCTCTCCCCCATCTTCTCCCCTTGCCCATGTTTCTTAAGCCTACGTAAAATAAAAGGAGGCAGGTACCTGTTGGATTTCATTCTTTCTCTTCAGTTTGCCCTCAGCTTGTCAATGGTGCTATCAAAGAAGTTCCTCTGGGTTTGTACCCTTCCCGAACTCGATGTATTTGTTATGTGGATCTCTGTAGCCCTTGTGGGCAGAGCGAGGACAAACATGGCTGTTACAGAAATGCAGGTGGAGCCACCACATAAGGAAAAGCTTTGAAAGTCAGAATGGTCTCAATGTGGAATGGAATTCCATAGAAGGTCAGTGAATTCTTTGTCGCCGGAAGTGGGTTGAATGTGGCTGCTTGATCAAGATGGGGATGATGGAGTTGAGGGACAACAGTGGACCCACCTGTCACATTAGCCTCTTCTGGGGGAGCTGTTTGCACGCATGCACACGTGCGCGCACACACGCACACACACACACCCAAGCTTGCTCCTGTCCCTCAGGGTCTTATTTAATTGGTTTGGCCTGGGAGCAGACATCAGGTTTTTTTCCTTAAAGCTCTCTGGGTGATTCCAAAGTGCCCCATAGCTGAGAGCATCATTTGCAGGAGGAAAAAAAAAAATGAAAGCTCTTATTAGGGAATTGGGATCTGACAACAACAGGTTCTTGTTTTCGTCTCTGACATGCTATTATTTTCATTTCCTGTGTGGTCTAAAGATGGTGATCAGGTGCTTGTTGTGGCCAACCTGCTCTTCTTCACCTGTTTTCCTTCACTGAGGCTGTGTCCCGAGTCCACCTGGAGCCGGCTTTGTGGCAGGAGGGAGGCTGCCGCTTCTGAGGCCGTCTGCGTCTGGGGCTGATGTTTGCGCCCTTGAAACCGACTGCCTTCTCTCTATGCCCAGGACATCTCAGCAGGCTCTCCTGTTTAAATAGCAGCACAAGAAGGAAGGAAACAGAGTTCATGGGGAAAAGGCCATCGATAGTTGTAAGTTTTCTGTTTTGGGGTCCATGTGTTCAACTGGATTAGGAAACCCCAAATTCATGTTGTCTTAGAGCATCGGAAAGATGCCGAGGCCTGCTGACAAGGGCCTGTATCTCGGGGTGCTTGTTAATGACCTGCAGGGAAGAGCAGGAGTTTGGGAGTGGAGGGGGAATGGGAGAGAGACATCAGCCACGAGCCGCAGCTTGTAATGGGAGTAACTACCTCAGTCCCCTCACGAGAGCCTACCTTCTGTTTTTCCGCAGGGAACTTAACATGAAATTTCCCTTCTCAGGTGCTCCTTCCCCTCTGCCCTTTCAGACTCGCTGTCTCTTTTTTCTTTTTAGCTCCCCTGAAGGCTGGGTAGGCTGGCTTTGCTATGACTGGGTGCCATTTTGTAGAGTTAATTCTTCTGTCTCTTTCCTCCTTTCAGGAAAAAGGTCAGGGCTTGACCTTGTAACAGGCTTCCTTAAATACCTGCAAGATGGTCAAGTTCACTAAAATATAATCAGTTGCTTATAGGTGAGTAGCAACAATTCTTGCTCCAAGACCTTAAGCTTCCAAGAGCTAAAATGTTAAATGTAAAGAAGAAAGACACTTCCATTGCCTTAAATAAATGCTTTCCTTTAAAAAATTCATTCTTGAGGTGCCTGGGTGGCTCAGTCGTTAAGCGTCTGCCTTCGGCTCAGGTTATGATCCCGGAGTCCTGGGATCGAGCCCCACATCGGGCTCCCTTCTCGGTGGGAAGCCTGCTTCCCCCTCTCTCACTCCCCGTGTTGTGTTCCGTCTCTGGCTGTCTCTCTCTCTCTGTCAAATAAATAGATAAAATCTTTAACAAAAAAACACAGAACAGTTTCCTCCCAAATCACTAAATCACTCTCACGTATTTACACAACACCCATAAGTTTTCTGGAATGAACTGCAAGTTCAAAATCTGGCCAAGTTTTCACACAAAGAAAAAACAAGTCATAGCCTTGACAGATGGGGATATGAGCATGACCATGCTTATGTCTTTTCACTTCTATTTTTTGGGCTTTTCCATCCCTTTTAGACATACCTGCTTTCTCCACAGGCCTTTCTAGCTTTCTCCTCTTTTGGTAGAACTTGCTGTTAGTAACATGAGGGAAGTGATGGTGATAATACACAATACTTTAGATCAAACAGTCTGGAGAACAGCCCAGAGGCAACTCTTGGGGGCGGGTGGTTATGTGCAACCGAAATGTTTTCTCTGGCATGCATATGCGGATGCATTGAAGTGATTTTTTTGATTGAGTTAGTGAATTTTGTAAGGTTGTTAAAGTAGATATTCTGATGCAAGTGAGGAAACCCCTGTGAAGTGTCCTGTGTATCTACTTACCTCACAAAAGGTAACTGACTACCAGTTCATTAGCACCTCAAATATATTTTATACTACAGGAAAATCTCAATATCTCTGTGCAAGTCACGATTGAAATTTTTGTTTTAACAACTAAAAAGAATTACCTAAGTGACATTTACCACATAAATCATATAACTTTTGTTCTGTTTTTGGATTCATACTCTGTTTTTTTTTTTTTGTGGGGCTTTGTTTGTTTGTTTTGCTAAGCATGCTCTTTGTTGGATTGACCTCCCAAAGCTGACTTGTGAGTTAGTGTTAAAGTAATTTGGTAGATAAGTATTTCTCAGATTGGTATTTCTTGAAACAACATTCTAGGAATGTGGCTAAAGAAAATGTTTTGATGTAAAGTGAGCATGGAGATGTGTGTCCCTTCTTTAGAGATTCACCATTTATAAGTACATATTCAGGGGTCACCTAGGTGGCTCAGTCAGTTAAGAGGCTGTCTTTGCTTCAGGTCACGATCTCAGGATCCTGGGATCGAGCCCCATGTTGGACTTCCTGCTAAGCAGGAAGTTTGCTTCTCCCTCTGTCTCTGTCTCTGTCTCTGTCTCTTGCTCTCGCTCTCTCACTGTTGCTCATGAATAAAATTTTGAAAAAAGGAACATACTAATCACTAAGTAGTTTTGTAGAGAAAACAAAACTTTTAATTAACTTTGTTCCACTAACATGTCCCCTTTTGTATGAAATGCCTATTCATATCCAGCAGGACATCTGTCTGGGAGACATTCTATTAAATCAGTTCTTTATTTCTAGTTCTTCTTCAATCAGATTGAAGAGAGTGCTCTGAAATTTGGAATTAAGGAATGTCACCCTTAACACAGCTTAGCTCTCATTTCTCAGCTCTTAAGAATATTCTAAAGCAGCTTGTTCTAATGCTAGACCTCGGAATTTGGCAAGGACAAAATGATGTAGAAGCTGGCAAGAACTTATACTGTAATAATTAAAAGGTTTTTCCATGTGAAGCACAGATCATTTCCAGAAAAGGCTGAGAAGTATTTTTTTTGAATTCTAATAAAAATTAAAGAATATAATTACAGTACAACCCAAATGCATGGCAATTATGAATAATTTCATATATATATAAATGTAATAGTTGATGCATTACTTCAAAATAATATTCATTGTGGTGTGGGAAGATCTTCACAGTAATAATATTGGTGTAATTTTCATTAAATATGGCTAGTTTTGAATTGGTTATTAGCAGAGTCAGATCAGTATACCTGGAGCAGAGGGAATGGAAATTTCTGGAAATGAAGACAAAAAAGGGGTGATGGGAGGTGATTTTCCATTCTGGACTTTTTGTGTAATATCATGCCCCAACCCCGCCAAGAATCCCCACTGCTCCACCACCCTACTGTACTGTCCTTCCTATCTGTGGGCATTGACATGTTATTCAAAGCTTATCTTGTAAGAGAGATTCTACCTTCTCCATGAACTCTATTCTGATCCTCTCCAAGTGCCTGTTAATTTCTGTCTCTAGACCCATTATACTGGGGAGTTCCATGTGTGTTTCATGGTTTAGGTGCCTTGGTTATGAGCCTTGTGTTCTTTTCAAGACCCTCTTGTGCAACCTACCTTTGGCCAACATGCTGCTGGTGTCCAATATTTATGAACTGAAGAGTGACAAAAAAAACTCTCTCTCCAAACCCAAGTACTTCTTGTAAGTATTCTCATCCTGAGAACAATTGGTAAAAAACAAAGTGGGAATCTAAGGACAGTCACCTCAATGTTTCATTTGGCCTTCTGCATTAATGATCTTACCGGGATACCAGTTTGTACCCAAGGAAGCACTTCAGGTGTGTTGTTTCATCACTGTGTCTCTTAGAGGCGATGCTAAGTTAACTAGCAGAGTACTTTCCAATATTTCTGTTGCATGGACTGGTTTTTTAGTGTGTTATTATCGTAGAGTGTGTGAATTCTTGGGGACTGCCTGGATTAAACAAATGAACAAACAAAAAGTAAAGATGCTCAGAAATAACACTTGTGGGGCGCCTGGGTGGCTCAGTTGGTTAAGCAACTGCCTTCGGCTCAGGTCATGATTCTGGAGTCCCGGGATCGAGCCCCACATCGGGCTCCCTGCTCGGCGGGAAGCCTGCTTCTCCCTTTCTCACTCCTGCTGCTTGTGTTCCCTCTCTCGCTGTGTCTCTCTCTGTCAAATAAATAAATAAAATCTTAAAAAAAAATAACACTTGTAAAGTCCATTACACCTTGACTTTGAGCAATGGACTCATTATCTTAAGTTCAAAGCAGATTCGTGGAATCCCACATAATAACGACTTACATTTGTCTAGTGATTGGAACTTTATAATTTGATTTCATCTGCAGACATCCATTTAGTCAGTCAACCTAGTCGATTAACAGGTCAGTCCTTTATTAGAACCCGTTATGTAACACACATTGGCCAGCATGATTTTGGGATTCCTAAAAATAAATAAGGCAAGTTTTTAATCTGGAGAAGAGAGGCAGAAATAGCAAGATGTTTGCTCAAAAGCTGTGATTGAATTTGGTAAACCGCACAGTAGGGACACAAGGCAGGGATAGGTGGTTCTTACTAAGGGAGGAGGCAGTGGACAGGAGAGCATTTGTAGGAGAGATGTCAGTGAGCAAACTCTTACTGGATTCTCACTAAGGTCAACATCGTCCATGTTTTCCAGTTGATAACCTGACTCAAAAGGGGTGAAGCACTGTCTCTGAGGTGATCCTGATCTTAAGATTTAGAAGCCTTTTGTCCCACCCCACACTATCTTCTCTGCTCCCCACACAATTCCTGGAATGTGCATCTCATGTACTAGCAGAGATGAGAAAGAGAAGTAAAGGCCAGAGAACGGAGGACAAAGGATGACGCTTCTTCAAAAGGAGCCTGGTTCCCAGAGTAACCAGAAAACAATGTGATTGAAAATGTTATTCATCCATAAAAAGAAGAGAGAAAGCCAAACCCAAAGACAGAGTTGAGAGCTGGGAAAAATGGTTTTGCTAGTATTCACAGGCCTGTGGGATTTCTCAGTTGCATGGAGTGTTGAGGAAAGTTATTTGAGAAGTATTCGAAGTACTTTGACGTCATTTCCCCTGGGCAATGAGGAGCTTGTTTTTTGGAGGTTGGACAATTAACATGAAATTGGGGAGGAAATGGGGTTTAAAAGAATGACCCACGTCTTCTGTCACCACACACAGATTCCAATGTAATCTTTTTTTCACTCTCTTCACTGGAATCCACTAGTTTATGTGGAAAGAATGATTCTCTTTAGTCATACTCTTGCTGTGTGTGGTCATATTTCCTTAGGTTGGCGGCACATTGATTTGCAAAGAGACTTCAGAAAATATCCATGTGCACTGAGGATGCCAGGGACAAAAGAAGCTTGTTTCAGGACAGATTTTCTTTGTTCTTTGAGAGAAAGAATAATATTAATTATTATTGGATATTGGAATGAAGCATCACTCACAGATTTCTAATATGAGTTAAAATGCCCAAAATTGGGGCGCCTGTGCGGTTCAGTTGGTTAAGCAACTGCCTTTGGTTCAGGTCATGATCCCGGAGACCCGGGATCGAGTCCCACATCGGGCTCCCTGCTCGGCAGGAATCCTGCTTCTCCCTCTCTCACTCCTCCTGCTTGTGTTCCCTCTCTGGCTGTATTTCTCTCTGTCGAATAAATAAATAAAATCTTAAAAAAAAATGCCCAAAACTGATGGGAAGACATTTGATCTTCATTCTCTTTGCTCTGTACTTCAGGTAATCCCATGAGAATGATGAGCCAGGGAGGTACATTTTATAAATTTTTAAATTAAATATCACAGTTATGGAAGCAGTTATTTTAACTTACCTGAGAGCAAAGTCCTATTACTCCAATGGATGAAGTTGCACCTTATTATTTATGATCCTTTATAAGTTAAAAAATTTAGGGAGTGCCTGGGTGGCTCAGTGGGTTAAGCCTCTGCCTTTGGTTCAGGTCGTGATCTCAGGGTCCTGGGATCGAGCCCCGCATCCGGCTCTCTGCTCAGCAGGGAGCCTGCTTCCTCCTCTCACTCTCTCTGCCTACTTGTGATCTCTCTCTGTGTCAAATAAATAAATAAAATCTTAAAAAAAATTTTTTTTCCAAAAATCTCTTGTGGCCCTCATAACCCCAAGGAGATGCATAGGAGATATTCTCTGTAACATTTTTTTTTTAATTTTTAAAATTTTCATTAATTTTTTCCCATAACCCAGCCCCCTGTCCCTCCCCCTCACCCAGCAACCCTCAGTTTCTTTCCTGAGATTAAGAATCTCTTATGGTTTGTGACCCTACCCAGTCCCATCTTGTTTCATTTAATTTTTCCCTTCCTACTTCCCACAATCCTAAACCCTGCCTCTGAAATTCCTCCTATCAGAGAGATCATATAATTATCTTTCTCTGATTGACTGATTTCACCCAGCATAATACCCTCCAGTTCCATCCACATCATTGCAAGTAACAGGATTTCATTATTTCTGATGGCTGCATAGTATTCCATTGTATATGTATACACACACACACACACACACACACACACACACACACACACATATATATATATACATACACACCACATCTTCTTTATTCATTCATCTGTTGATGGACATCTGGGCTTTTCCGTAGTTTGGCTATTGTAGACATTGCTGCTATAAACATTTGTGTACATGTGCCCCTTCAGATCACTACATTTGTGTATTTACAGTAAATACCCAGTATTGTGATTGATGGGTCTTAGGGTAGCTTTATTTTCAACTTTTTGAGGAATCTCTATACTGTTTTCCAGAGTGGCTGCACCAGTTTTCATTCCCACCAGCAGTGTAGGAGGTTTCCCCTTTCTCCACATCCTTGCCAACATCTGTTGTTTCCTGACTTGTTAACTTTAGCCATTCTGACTGATGTCAGGTGGTATCTCACTGTGGTTTTGATTTGTATTTCCCCGATGCTGAGGGAGTGTGAGCACTTTTTCATGTGTCTGTTGGCCATTTGGATGTCTTCTTTGAAGAAATGTCTGTTCATGTATTCTGCCCATTTCTTGATTGGATTCTTTGTTCTTTGGTTATTGAGTTTGATAAGTTCTTTTTTCTTTTTCTATGTTTCCTTTAATTTTTTTTTATGTTTCTAAACATTTTTTTCCCAGTGTTTGAAGATTCATTCCCCATTCCCCACCCCCAGTGCTCCATGCTTTAGGTGTCCCCAGGTCCCACCACCAGGCTCTCCCATCCCTCCACCCCCCTCCCTCCAAGTCCCTCAGTTTGTTTCTGTGTCCAAAGTCTCTGTTGTTTCGTTTCCCTCCCTAGATTACCCTAGTTCCCATTTACTTTCCTTCTCCCACTGTCCTCCAGGTTACCCCTCATGCACCGCAAGTAAGTGAGACCATGTGATACTAGACTTTCTCTTCTTGGCTTATTTCACTCAGCATAATCTCTTCCAGTCCAGTCCATGTTGCTACAAAAGTTGGATATTCGTCCTTTCTGATGGAGGCATAGTATTCCATTGTATATATGTACCACATCTTCTTTATCCATTCATCTATTGATGGGCACCTTGGCTCTTTCCACAGTTTGGCGATTGTGGCCATTGCTGCGATGAACATTGGGGTGCATATGGCCCTTCTTTTCACTACATCCATATCGTTGGGGCAAATGCCCAGTAGTGCAATTGCAGGGTCATAGGTAGCTCTATCTTTAATTTTTTAAGGAATCTCCACACTGTTTTCCAAAGCGGCTGCGCCAGTTTACATTCCCACCAACAGTGTAAGAGGGTTCCCCTTTCTCCGCAGGCTCTCCAACACTTGTTGTTTCCTGTCTTGTTAATTTTGGCCATTCTGACTGGTGTAAGGTGGTATCTTAGAGTGGTTTTGATTTGAATTTCCCTGATAGCTAGTGACGCTGAACATTTTTTCATGTGTCTGTTGGCCTTTGTATATCTTCTACAGAGAAGTGCCTCTTCATGTCTCTTGACCATTTTTTGATGTGTTCATCTTCTTTTTGGGTGTTGAGTTTGAGTAGTTCTTTATAGATCTTGGATACCAGCCCTTTGTCTGCAGTGTCATTTGCAAATATCTTCTCCCATTCTGTGGGTTGCCTCTTTGTTTTGTTGATTGTTTCCTTTGCTGTACAGAAGGTTTTTATTTTGATGAAGTCCCAGAAGTTCATTTTCGCTTTTGTCTCCTTTGCCTTTGGAGACGTGTCTTGAAAGAAGTTGCTGTGGCCGATGTCAAAGAGGTTACTGCCTATGTTCTCTTCCAGGATTTTGATGGATTCCTGCCTCACGTTGAGGTCTTTCATCCATTTCGAGTTTGCCTTTGTGTGTGGTGTAAGAGA